>CM035407.1:65990657-66188157 GCA_020310875.1 Ceratopteris richardii
CTAATATGTTGTAGTGTTGGCTCCTAAATCACGAAGGCACACTTCCACCTTATCATCATCATCTACATTCATGCCAATAGATGTAAGTGACTCACATATGCTTTTGATTTTCAGGGTGTAGTCACTTACCAACATGCCCTTCTTCTCGAGTGTATACAGCTCGTTCTTGAGTTGCAATTTCCATGCCTTTGTATTGGTCTCATACAATGTTACCAAACTATTCCAAGCCTCTTTTAGATTCTTGGCATCCTCTATGTGCCCAATCATGCTATCTTGTATGCTAACAAATAGCCAATACATTACCTTTTGTGCTCCTTGATTCCATTCTTCATACGCTCTTAACTAGTCTGCATTCTAATTGCTCTCTACTAACTATGGAGCATTCTCATTCTCTCCTTCGATGTACTTCTAGTAGCCTTTTCCCATCAAGAAATTCGTCATCTTGAATCTCCAAGCATGGAAGTTGTTCTTGTCCAACAAATCGCTCAAAAGCCAAATCATTCCATCTATGTTTGCTATTTTTGCAGCAATTCACAACATTGCAAAACAATACAAGCAGCACTTCTGCTTAAACGCTGTCGCACTATGACTTGACAGTTCGATCTCAAAAAAATACAGTTTTCATGTATCAATAGTACATGGAATCATTGAAATTCTAGATCTGGAGTACATTAGTGTTTCCAAACAAGAGGCAAGTTACAGTTTTACAAACTCACCTGGTTTTTCTATGAGCCCCACCTTGCGAGCTCAAAATGAGTCAAGATGGCTCCGAAATAGAAATCTAACCTTCACCTTCACATGAATTTTCGTAGCAATCTGAGGTCATTTGTGAGTCATGCTTTCTCCATGCCTTTTTGTATACTCTTCACCATCGGCCTTCTCCACGATCTCTCTACAACCACACTACCTCTGATATCATGTCACGGGAAGGAGATAAGGAAGAGAGCTCAAACACAGACTCTCACAATCAAAGAGACACATAGATTGAGGCAAGGAAGAATAATCTTTTTCCTCTTCTTCTATTACATAAAAGGAATGTACAAGAATGACCTAAAAGCAGCAATACAAAAAGTGCAATATATAAATAATAGTACGTAATGGAAAATCCTAATGTCTGCAAATGGGTGAGCTAGCAAGAAAACAAATGTACCATCACTCGATAGATAAATCTAGTAAAGCTCAATGAAGTATCCCTAACATATATTAGCATGACCACTATACATGTGAGAGAAATGAAAAAGTGATACGTTTCATCCTAGATCATCACATGTTGAGCTTGATATCTCAAAAATTCATTAATAACCTTGCACTATGCCCCATAGGGAAACGTATTAGGCTAAGCAAGACCTAAAGGAAAGAAAAGACATAGGCCGCAAATAGTTGCAAGACTACACTTCCCAACCTATGTAATAACATCTTCAGCCATGGGTTGTAGGTGTGGCCAACAACAATAATACAATTGTCACAAGGATGGAGATAAGGAAGAGAGCTTCTTCTATTACATAAAAGGAATGTACAAGAATGACCTAAAACAACAATACAAGTAGTGCAATATACAAAGAATAATACAGAACAAAAATCCTAATGTCCACGAATGAGTGAGCTGGCAAGAAAAGAATATGCCATCACTCTCGGTAGATAAATCAAGTAAAGATCAATGAAGTATCTCTGACATATACCGGCATGACCATTATACATGTTAGATCACTCTCGGTAGATAAATCAAGTAAATCTCAATGAAGTATCTCAACATATACTGGCATGACCACTATACAAAAATCCTAATGTCCACGAATGAGTGAGCTAGCAAGAAAAAATGATAGTTTTCATCCTCGATCATTACATGTTGAGTTTGATATCTCAACACTCCCCCTCGAACTCAACATCATGTCCGCTAATCCAAGCATCTTTGAAAACTTCTTCAACTTCTCTGCTCCAAGCGCTTTAGTAAAAATATCAGCAACCTACTCATTTGTCCTCACATAAACAAGATCAATATCACCTAGTAATACCTTCTCTCTAGCGAAGTGACAATGTACCTTGATATGCTTTGTTTTAGAATGAAAAATAGGATTCCATGCTAACTGAATGTTGCTAAGATTATCACAATAGATGATGATCGGCTTTTGCACTTCCACACCTGTAGCATCTCTAACCATGATGCTTCACATGCTTCCATTTTAGCATCTCTTTAATCAGCCTCTGTACTCGAAAAAGCAATAACAAGTTGCTTCTTACTACTCCATGTAATAGCTACACTCCCAAGTGAAACTAGAAAGCCAGTAGTAGATATTCTATCTAGAATCCTACAAGCCCAATCTGCATTGGTGTATCCATGAACCTGCAAATCTACACCAACTTCATAAAACAATGCATAATCCAAAGTACCACTCACATAACATAGAGTGTGCCTCAGAGCATATAAATTCGGCTTCTTGTAGCAAATGCAACAAGTGCTGTGACAAACATTTTAGCCACAAGGCTAAACGTTTCTTCATAATCAATGCCATATGTTTGTGCATATCCATTTTCTACTAATCGTGCTTTGTACTGGCTTATGCTACCATAGGCTTTGTGCTTTACCTTGTAGACCCACTTGCAACTTATGGGTCTCTTTCCTTGCGGTACTAAAAATCAGCTTCCATGTATCATTTCCATAAAGTGCACACATCTCCTCATCCATAGCTTTTTTCCAATCTACATTTCCAATTGCATCTTCAAAACAAGAACGTTCAGCATCGTATATCACCTTGATCATGTAGGCACAATGATAAGCCATGTAACTATCATACATCAATCATTGAAGTGCACATCCTCCGAGATCTTCTTGGTCTTGCATCACTTCTCCTTATATCATCTGCATGTGCCTTTCTTACTCCTAGAGTCTTCACAAAGGGCAATCCAAGTTCCTCATCAAGGCTATTTTCAAAACCCCTTGAATCTCCATCAATGTCTTCAAAACCTATACATATTTTACTAACAACACGACTTTTCTTTACCTTTCTTGGATGCATTTGATGATTTCTTTGGGCTGAAATTTCCATGCAATCTTCCACTCCATGGATTTGAGTTTGAACTTTTGCTTGGTGACTGGATATTCCTAATGGGAAGTGGGAGAGTATCTCCATGGACTTTATAGTAGGATTACCTAAGACACTGCAAAGGCATGACTCAGTTTGGGTAATTGTTGATAGGTTAGCTAGAATGGCTAGGTTTATTCTGAAACATAGTACAATGAAGACACCTATGTTGGCTAGGTTATTTGTTGAGAACATATATGTTAGACGGCCGCCGGACAAGGACAATTGTACTTAGACAGAGGGCTTTAATGCGCGGTAAAGAAAGATTCGCGGAAACCTTGTAACAGACTTCTATTTAAAGCAATGAAAGGAAAGCGGTAGAGACCAGCAGTTTTGGGAAGAGCCCCTGTTTTGTTGGGAATTGTAGTGTGTTGGTTAAGTCTCGAGTCGCGGTGTTTGGGAATTGCAAGTGCAGTACTGTATATGTATGTGTTCTGTTTCGTCTATTCCACTGAGTCCGTTTGGGAAGTTGTGAGCATATTGTCTGAGACGGTGTGTGCTATGTCAATGAGAAGATTGAGCTCCGTTCTGTTCTGTTCGCTTCTATCTGTTCTACTATCCTCCCTGTTGTGCAGGATTACTATTCGGTAGTCCTGTGCTACGAATCTGTTTGGTGATAGTTATATGCGTTTCTGGATTTCTTCACGGAATAAGTGTGGTTTATCATCCTTCTATTGAACAAGGGACTGTGTAAGGCCGAAGTGAACTGATTGCGTGTTAGTATTTTTCTGTTAAGTGACCAGGTTCGATACAATAGTCTGCGTTCACTGTGGATCCCGATCCCAGGAAGGACTCGTATCGGTAAGGGTCGGTACGCGAATGAAAGCATTAATAAGTTTGTGAAGAATCGACTGTTGGTAGGAACTTGTTGCTTGAGTTTGGTATACAATAAGTGCGTAACCTCGAGTATAGCTGTCTGTCGTGTTATTATACTTACCTATCAAGAGGAAGTAGTACATTGAGTAGTATTCGGTTAATGAAGTTGAGTATTCTACTAGTTATAAGTCAGAACAGGACTACTGCTCTGTTACTATAGCAGGTCCAGTCCAGAAGTTCTAAGTCCCCGCACGCCGAATAGTTATCAGTAGTCAGAATCAAATACTGAGCTAAGACGTGATGGAGTATTTATGAGTGTGTGAGAAGTGGGGAAAATAGTACAGGGCCTCTGTCTAACAGACCCCTACCACTCCCAAGGACCCACGTGGCTAAGAGAACGATCACGGTTAGAAGATTTAGAACCAATTGAACGTGAAACATTTGAATAGGAAGTAAAGTAACGCTCAAACCATAATCAGTTTAACATTTGGCGCCGTCTGTGGGAAAGTGGCATCAGGTTGCTAGTTATGTGGGAAAGTGGCATCAGGTTGCCAGTTATGTGGGAAAGTGGCAACTGTTTACCAGTCTCTGCGGTAAAGTAGCATTTGATTACGAGTTACTTGTGAGAAAGTGGCATTAGAGTGCTAAGCGGTTTGTAAGAAGCAAACATCCAGTAACATTTGATTTACTGACAGTAGCAACAGACCCAGATTGTTGCAAACTGCTCAGATAGTATCACTGGGCAATGATACATGCCGGTTACTCGGTCTGGTGAAATGTATCCTAGGACCCAGACGACGGGAACAAGTAAAGTACAAAAAACAACTCTAGGAGAAGAAGGTATAACGCGACCTGACTCAGTGGTCGAGCAAGTTAAGGACGCTAGAATTAATTCCGGTCATATTCCGGTGGATCGATCAGCGCCTTTGGTACATGCTGGTGTCACCTCGACCCAGCCTAACCAAAGTACAGTAATTCCAGAATCTATCAAGACGCCGCTGGAAATTAGACAAACTCTAGGAAAAGAAATCAGTAAAAGCGAAAAAACGCTACAGTCTGGTAGACTGTCAGCTCATTCCGGTGATATTCCGGTGATAGAAACACCAACTGGCGGTCAAGGATTAGCATTTTTTGCAGAATCCTCAGCCAGACCCGCGTGTCTAGAAGAAAGATTTCGGATATTAGACATCCAGAAAGAAGGAGACCTATTCGAAGCTGAGGTCCGAAGTATCCTGCGCAAAAACAGCACATCGGAAGGCACGCCGTCCGGCGATCCAGATTCTGATAGTTCAACTAATCAACCTCAAGATACAGAAGAAGGACCAGAGACACCCACGATGAACGGACAACAACAGTTAGGTCAACCAAGGTCGCCTCCAACAGGAGTAACCTACACGAAATTCGGTGGATTCCCAGGAGATGACCCAGACGCTCATGTACGAACTTTTGAGATAAGTTATGCAGTTCTTAACCATCCACCAGATCAGGCGTACAAGGCCATTGTTTTTCAATCTACTCTAGTCAATGAAGCGGCTAGATGGCTTACAGAATACGACATTAATCATTTCGGTACCTATGATGCAGTTCGAGACGCCTTTTTGCAACGATTCAGGTTAAAGAAGAATCCCGTCGAAATCTTTGATTATTTACAGAACAACCGACAGAAGGCAAATCAGACTGTCCAGGAATATGCTACTCTCTTCAGAACACATTTACGGCAGATACCACAGGCACATGCTAATCTACCTGACGATGTCATCTCACAATGGTTTATCAATGGACTCACCCCACAACTGGAGCAGATTATGATCATCAGATGTGTTGGAGCAATGACACTGGATGCAGTCATTGCAATGGCTCTACAGTTGGAATCCAAGGTTGGTAGATTTTCAGAAGACTTGGAATGGTTAAGGACAAACAAAAATATGACTGAAGATATAACCAGGCAAGTATACTGCACCACGTGCAAAAATTCAGGGCATACAAGTGCTAACTGTGCGCTAAATCAAACATTCTACGCTATCTGCCACACTACCGGACACACCACCGGAAATTGTGTTTACAATGCCAGAATACAAGGAACAGCAACAGTCAATGCTGTCATTCAAGAACATGGACAGGCAGCAAATCATTACGTACCTCCGCCACTGAGAAACAATCAACCGCAAGGATATCGAAACTACCGAGGACAGAGAAACAATAACTATAATGCAAACCGCTGGCAGAACGAACCACCACCGGAAAATCCCAATTTACCACCACCACGCTGTCATTTTTGTGGTGAATTCGGACACATTAGAAGATATTGCAAAGACGCAGCTGAGTATGATCAAAGGAAGAAGGAGCGGCAAAACCCAATGGCCAACATGGTACAAATTACTCCGGTAGAAACGCAAACTGCTACAGTCCAGATCCGATCAGGTAAACAACTGCAACCAGCAGTAGAAGTATTTGAACTAGGGATACGAGAACAACATAGGATATATAACAAGGCTAGTCACTGGACCGCCACAGAACCACCAGTGTTCCCAGAACCCATTCCGGTGACTCAGACCTCGTCGATAAAAGAAGGAACACAACAAAAGGAAGCAGCAGCAGAACAACCATCAGTAGTAGACATAACAACAGATACTTCGGCAACAGCAGAGACTTCAAGTTCAAAGGAGCAGGATAACCAATCTCAGCAGGCCTGGGAAATTTTATCCAAGGCATCTATCACCCTACCTCTCGGCCAACTTTTGGCGTTAGTACCTGGAATTCGACAACAGTTTCAACAACATTTTAGCTCCGCACCCTCTTGCATTCCGGCAACCGCCGTAGTTCAACCGGAATGTGATTCTACGGTTGATCATGCAGTGCCCTTGATTACAGTATGGTATAAGAATCAGAAGATCACGCAGGTATTAATTGACGGAGGCTCCGGTGTAAACATTGCAACCGCAGCATTATGTAAAAAGCTAGGCTGGACCGAAATCGAACCAGTTCAATTCTTTGTCAGAATGGCTGATCAATCTAGAGTCCATCCCGTAGGACTTGTACGGAATGTACCCATTACTCTACAAGGTACGACTTTCAAAATGACTTTTGTTATACTAGATCTGCCCGAATCCACCTTGGATTACAACCTCCTTTTCGGCCGACCTTGGCTGAAGCATGCAAAGGTAATACAGGACTGGTCTGCGCAAGAGCTCACATTCAAGGATGCTAATCGTAAATATGTGGTAAAACTAGATGCTATACAACCCTGCGAACTTCACGCCAGACCTTATCTCGCTGAACGAGTTCATATGTTAGATGGACTATCAGATGATGAAGAAGAGCAATTTCTGAAGAATAACGCCAATTTAATGTCTCTAGGAACTGTTGATCTACAGTCCATCATTAATAACTGGAACACTTCAGTTTGTGCAGTAGTAGCTATCACCGAAAAGTCTGAACAAGCAGATACTGAATTACAACCACTATTCAAGCCGACAGAGGATACAGAGAACCCACAACAATTTTATGTCCCTGAAGACCAGCTGATCACATACAATCTAGGAGACAAGGACCATCCTCGACCTGTAAAAATAAGGCAAAACTTACCGGAAACCTTTCAGGCTAATTTGATTCAGCTCCTTCGCGAATTCTCAGACGTCTTTGCATGGGATTACAAAGATATGAAAGGATTAGATCCGCGCATATATCAGCACAGAGTCATGCTGAAGCCTGAAGCTAAACCAAATAGGCAGCCCAGCTATCGGATGAATCCCAATTATGCATCTCAGGTAAAAGCCGAACTTGACAGATTATTAAAAGTAGGATTCATCGTACCAGTAGAACATGCTGAATGGATTTCACCAATTGTGATTGTGCCAAAGAAAAATAAGCAACTACGAATCTGTGTAGACTACCGGAAATTGAACGCAGCAACAGTACCAGATCCTTTCCCGATCCCCTTTTTGGATACCATGCTTGATAGGGTAGCAGGCCACGAAATGTATTCATTCTTAGACGGATACAGCGGTTACAATCAGGTTAGAATGGCTGAAGAAGATATACCAAAAACTGCTTTCATTACCAATTGGGGTGTCTTCGCCTGCACCGTAATGTGGTTCGGATTAAGAAATGCACCAAGCACATTTCAGCGATGTATGCAGGAGATATTTTCTCCTTATCTCACTTCATTCATGCAAGTATATCTTGACGACTTCTCAATCTTTGGGAAGATGATAGCACATTTAAGTCATTTACGATGTTGTTTTCAGAGGTGTAGAGAATATAGACTCTGTCTTAACCCAAACAAATCCGTGTTTGCGGTTTCGTGTGGCAAACTACTTGGGCATATTGTATCTGCTCAAGGTATCCGAGTAGACCCAGATAAGATTTCGGCAATTTTACCCGCAACTCCAAAAGAAGTAATGCGTTTTATGGGTCAAATACGGTGGCATGGCAGACACTTACGGTGGCTTGCTCACCTCCCAGTACCACTGAACAGGCTAATCACAAAAACTCCCTGACAGTTTGAATGGACTGAAGAATGCCAAACTACATTTGATCGGCTCAAGCATCTCCTGACACAAGCCCCAATTTTACAACCACCGGACTGGGACAATCCGTTCCATGTTTTTGTCGACGCTTCAGATATTGCAATTGGCAGTATTCTGATGCAGCAAACAGATAAGTGGTTTCGCCCTGTTTATTACGCCAGTAGAAGGCTTGCACCGGCAGAAAAGAACTATTCCACTACTGAAAGAGAATGTCTAGGATTGATTTACTCAATCAAAAAGTTCAGACATTATTTATTAGGCCGGAAATTTACCTTTCATGTGGATCATGCTGCCCTTGTCTATCTAGTAAGACAACAACATCTAGGTGGACGATTAGCACGATGGGTGCTACTTTTACAAGAATTCGATTATGACGTCATTCACCGACCCGGAAAAGCACATGCCCTAGCAGATTTCTTATCTCGCCTGGATTCCGGTGAAGCTCCGGTAGGCATAGATGACACGACTCCTGCGATTTATAATGCTGAACCACTATCCAATGAAACGGCCAACCTACAAGCACCATCTACATACTATGATCAGATTTTAACTTTTCTCACCGAAGGATGCTTCCCATCTGAGACGACCAAGGCAGTTCGAAGGAAATTGGCAGTCTTTAGCCGCCGATTCCAGCTAGTAGTAGGAGAACTATATTATGCAGATCATACCGGAATCTTACTTCGCTGTATCCCACCTCATGAGGTTAATTCAGTTATCACTTTGGCGCACTCAATTCCTTCTAGTGGCCATTTTGCAATAGACTTAACTCAACGGAAAATTCTGCAAGGAGGTCTTTGGTGGCCAACGATGTACAGAGATGTCGCACAGTTTGTTAAACAATGTGATACTTGTCAAAGAATTGGTCAGCCTTTGCAAAGGCATCTTTTTCCTCTGCAACCCATCTTACCACTCGAACCATTTCAGAAATGGGGATTAGATTTTATCGGTCCAATCACACCCCCAGCAGTCTTCAGTAACAACAGATACATACTAACCTGTACAGACTATGCAACAAGATGGGCAGAAGCCTGGGCTTTACGGTCTGCTACAGCGGTTACGGTAGAAAAATGTCTACTCACGGATGTCTTCCCACGATTTGGCTTACCCCTGGAAATTGTCTCAAATCAAGGCACTCACTTTGTAAACAATCTAATGAAGGCCCTTACACAATCATTCCAGGTCACACATAACTTTAGCTCTCCTTATTATCCACGTGCCAATGGATTGGCCGAAAGTACAAACAAATCACTGTTGAATATCCTCCGGAAATTGATCATAGAAGCACCGGAAAGATGGGATCAACTACTACCTGCGGTATTATGGGCATACCGGACTACATATAAGGTAACAACAGGCTTGACACCTTTCAAACTAGCTTATGGCTTAGAAGCAATAGCACCCATGGAAATAGTCATCCCAAGTCTGCGTGTAGCAATCACTCAGAAGATGCTACCGGAATATTCACTGACAGCACGAATGGACGCACTCAGAGAACTTGATGAGCACCGATGGCTCAGTTTTTTAACTATGCGCGAAGTACAACTAAGGCAAGCCAAGACACACGATCCATATTTGAAGACTCCAATCTTTTCGGTAGGCCAGCTTGTACTCTTCTATAACGCAAAATCGGATAGAGCAGCAGGAAAATTCAAACTACGATGGTTCGGCCCTTTCAAGATCTCAGAACAAATCGGTCCGACAACTTTTCGGTTGACTACGTTGACCGGAAATCCACTTCCAAAGGTAATCAATGGGTCGAAGCTGCGGCCGTATTATCCCACTACTAGTACGCATTAAATTATTCGGCGGCGAACCGCGTTTTGTATAAATTTTTTGCGTTTTCTTTTTCTCCCTTTTTAGTCGTGTTTTGTACGAATCTTTATGTTACCAGCCGCCCCTCCCTACCGGTCACTCAAGCACGCACGCCAGCATGCAAACAGTATCGTTCCCGCACCGCACAATGATACCCATCCCCCCCCCTTCCCACCCCCCACCGAGTTCTCCTTATTTAACCCCCTCGGTTGCGCCAAAAACGCTATTGTGTTCTCGAGATTATACGTATTATCCCTGTCCTCTGTGTTGCCTGTAAGTGTGCTCGTGAACACCATGGAAGCGCTATCCAACTACGCTGCTTTCCGTGATGGTATCCCCACAGACGTCGGCGAATACCTGCGCTGTAGAGGGCTGGCCAACTTCGCTGAGTTGCCCTGGCACTCAGTGGAAGCCCATCCCTTCTCCGCGCAGATCATCCACGCCATCGCCCAATTCCCCATCACCGAACGACAGTGGGTCTTCCCTTCCCTCCCATCTAGAACTGTCATCACCTTCCAAGCCTTCTCTGCAGCCTACCGCCTCCCCCCGCAAGGCCGCGAAAATGGCCCTAGCATCCCTGTCGCTCGCATGGCCGAACTCTTCCCCCGCTCCTCATCAAACGAATATGCCATTCTCTGCCGCCCAGAACCCGAACGGTCCACCCTACAGTTCCTCGTAGCAATCCTCAACCTGCAAAAACGAACCTACGGTATCTCTCACCCCTTCTATTCCACCCTGGAGTTAGCCACCCGCAAACCTGTCAACTTTGCCTCTTATTTCTTCCAACGAATTCATAAGGAATCCGTCGCTATAGTAAAACAACTCCAGAAGGGCACCTCTCCGCGCTCTCGCCTTCCCCACATCATCTCCTTCCTCTTCCCAACCATTCTCGCCGCACAACCCCCACCCACAGGCCCCACACTTAGGCACGAAGAATCAGCACACGAGCTCGATGAATCTGACAAAGAAGACGAAGAGATCAATCAACTCTTCCGCACTAAACGAATCCGGATTAGCTCTTCCGAAAGCGAAGTCCAAGGATCCGCCGGAAAGAAACACGACGCCGAAGAGGATAAACAAGAGGAAACATACCACGACACCACCACTTCAATACACAACAACACTTCGACAGAGCAACAAGACCAGCAAGACCAAGCAGACACAGAGATAGTGTCCACCGAAAAGGAATCCGAGCATCAACAGGACGAACCGGAATCTGCCACAAAAGCACTGGATGAACTTATCGCGGCCATCAACCATACAGAAGCCGAACAACAGACCGTTGCAAAGGTAACCACGACTGACTCTGTTCTGCCCACCCCATCTGTCAACCCCGACCTCCCACCGGAACCATCCCGCCGACCCAGTTCTGAACCTACACCCTCCTCCTCTTCCTCCCCTAACTACTCTCCACCAAACTCCCAGAACCTACTCACCGATACCTCCTCTCAGCCTCGTCAACCACCACCACCCAACGTATTTTCGGAACTAGCCTCCATGGGGCAGTTCCTCATGCATTTATCACACCAGCTGCCCATACAGTTTAAGGAAGCCACGGACAATCTGAAGGCAGAATACCAATCTAAGGTCGACGTCCTGGAAGCTGACATCACCCCCCTTCAGGAAGAAATCGAAGCCATCAAGACTGAGAACCATCAGCTACAGACACAGTTAGCAGAACTCCAAGCCAAATTCTCGGCAGAACAGACTCTAGTACAGCAAAGAGATGCAGCCCTCGAGCAACTTGCAGCCAAAGAACGACTCCTACACACCGCGCATGCAGAAATCCGAGCCCTGAAGACCACCCTCCACGAAAACGAAGATATCAACGCCTCTCTCGAAGAATTGATCGCAGAGACAAAGACTCAATTGCAGGAGTCGATCCAGAAGAATCAGGACCAACA
Organism: Ceratopteris richardii; assembly: GCA_020310875.1. Classification (NCBI taxonomy): domain Eukaryota; kingdom Viridiplantae; phylum Streptophyta; class Polypodiopsida; order Polypodiales; family Pteridaceae; genus Ceratopteris; species Ceratopteris richardii. The sequence goes on from CM035407.1 coordinate 66,002,799, forward strand.
GAAAGAAACCGAACAAGTCCAAGAACAGTTACGACGAGCCGAAGAATGCGCAGCTGAGGTTAACGCTATCCTAAAATGCCAACTGATACGGGAAGGACAATACCTCAAGGATATCGACAAGACGCGCAGAGACCGAGATGCGCTCAAGAAAACTCTCGATTTCCAAACTCAGTAGTTTGAACGACTAGACAACCAAGTGCGCAACCAGAAGGAGTACATTATAGAGCTGAAAACCAAACTGACCGAGATGTAGACAGCCCGAGATGCGGCGTTAGCTAACGACTTTTACTTACAAGAGGCTTTCCTTCAAACCCAAGCCGAAATTTTGTTAAATCAAGCCATAGCCCTTAGTGCAGTAAGAACCGACGCCCAATTACTAGAACCCACCACCTTAGTACAGATGTTAGAAACTCTCAAAAAGAAAATTACCCGAACATTTAGGCTCGCCCGAAATATGTACTTAGAAGGCCTAGTATCCGAACCGTAGAAACCTGCGGGTTCGAGTCCACCGTGCGTGCCAGTGTTAGACGGCCACCGGACAAGGACAATTGTACTTAGACAGAGGGCTTTAATGCGCGGTAAAGAAAGATTCGCGGAAACCTTGTAACAGACTTCTATTTAAAGCAATGAAAGGAAAGCGGTAGAGACCAGCAGTTTTGGGAAGAGCCCCTGTTTTGTTGGGAATTGTAGTGTGTTGGTTAAGTCTCGAGTCGCGGTGTTTGGGAATTGCAAGTGCAGTACTGTATATGTATGTGTTCTGTTTCGTCTATTCCACTGAGTCCGTTTGGGAAGTTGTGAGCATATTGTCTGAGACGGTGTGTGCTATGTCAATGAGAAGATTGAGCTCCGTTCTGTTCTGTTCGCTTCTATCTGTTCTACTATCCTCCCTGTTGTGCAGGATTACTATTCGGTAGTCCTGTGCTGCGAATCTGTTTGGTGATAGTTATATGCGTTTCTGGATTTCTTCACGGAATAAGTGTGGTTTATCATCCTTCTATTGAACAAGGGACTGTGTAAGGCCGAAGTGAACTGATTGCGTGTTAGTATTTTTCTGTTAAGTGACCAGGTTCGATACAATAGTCTGCGTTCACTGTGGATCCCGATCCCAGGAAGGACTCGTATCGGTAAGGGTCGGTACGCGAATGAAAGCATTAATAAGTTTGTGACGAATCGACTGTTGGTAGGAACTTGTTGCTTGAGTTTGGTATACAATAAGTGCGTAACCTCGAGTATAGCTGTCTGTCGTGTTATTATACTTACCTATCAAGAGGAAGTAGTACATTGAGTAGTATTCGGTTAATGAAGTTGAGTATTCTACTAGTTATAAGTCAGAACAGGACTACTGCTCTGTTACTATAGCAGGTCCAGTCCAGAAGTTCTAAGTCCCCGCACGCCGAATAGTTATCAGTAGTCAGAATCAAATACTGAGCTAAGACGTGATGGAGTATTTATGAGTGCGTGAGAAGTGGGGAAAATAGTACAGTGCCTCTGTCTAACAGACCCCTACCACTCCCAAGGACCCACGTGGCTAAGAGAACGATCACGGTTAGAAGATTTAGAACCAATTGAACGTGAACCATTTGAATAGGAAGTAAAGTAACGCTCAAACCATAATCAGTTTAACATATACTAGTTATATGGTCTTCCATTCCACATTGTTTTAGATTGTGACAAGAATTTTACTAGCTACTTTTGGAGGACAATATTCAATAAATTGGATACTAAACTTAGCATGACTATGACCGATTATCCACGAATGGATGGGCAAATACAAAGGGTTAAACAAATTCTAGAAGATATGGTTGGACCATAGTAATTGAAAGGCAAACTAATTGGGAAGAGTCCTTACCTATATTAGAGTTTGCATATAATAGTGCTAAGCACTCTTCCAATGGGAATAGTCCATTTATGCTTATGTACAAGTTTTATCCAAGAGCTCCTTATGTAGTAGGTTGACAATAGGAGAGTCCAAGCGACAAAGGACTTCTTGGAAGAGATGAAGGTTATGCTTAGGCTTGCTAAGGAAAGCATTACGAGAGCTCAAGATAGGGCTAGAGCCTATGTTGACTCTCAAAGGAGAGGAATCAACTTTGAGGTAGGAGATAAATTATACCTTAGAGTTCCCCCTGGGCATGAAATAATGAAGATGGAATCTTGTGAAAAACTATCCCCTAGGTATTGTGGACCATTCCCAATACCAAAGAGAATAGGAAAGATGGCTTACCAGCTCCAACTTCTAGAGAGTAACTACATCCATCCACTATTTCATGTCAACTAGCTTAAGAAATTACTAGGTGAATCTGATAACCTCATTCCTAATAGTGAAGCAGTAGAGCTTCTTTCTATTAAATTTATTACACGTGAAGTTGAGAGCATTCTATGTACTTAAGAGAAATGGACTAGAATTCACCTATATAAACAATGCGTAGTTAAGTGGAAAGATAGTTTAGGAGATAGTGCTACATGGGAGTGGGTTAGCACCCTTCAAAGACAGATTACCACCTTTATGCAAACTTCTCAAGTATCTTCCTAGGGAAAGGATATAGGGAAACATCATGGAGAGATGACCATGTACATCAAGTACATGGGGTTCAGTGGGATCAACAACAATGTGCAGAAATGATGACTAAAAATTTGGATGGAGTAAAGCTAAATAGGTTCAAATCAATGATGTGACTTCAAGAGATTCCAAAAGAATGAAGAATCAAGTATCTTAGGCTTGAGGGGGAGTTATTTGTACATATGGAAAGCCTACATGCTTGACCATATTGAACGATCACATTGGAATATGAGTATGCCTACACATATCCTTAGTTCATCCCTAATGATAAGGTTAACTATACCTTTACCTATAGTAAAAGCCTTTTGCTAAGATGAGCAATCAAGCTTCAAAGTAACTCAAAATAGATCCAAAATCCACGACTCATATTTGAATTCAAATTCAAATTTATATAAAAACGGGAGTGGAATCTTTAGGTAGAATCATCAACAACTACATTCTAAAATCAAGGAGAAAAGCTTATATATACTTCATTAGACAAGTCATGGAATAGAGAAGAGCTCTCACTCAGTTTGAGAGTGGTCATTGTACTTATCGCATAGCCTTGGAGCCCTCCATCATCTCCAAGCATTGTACTTTACATTTCAATCGATATACATGAAGATTTATCATCATCATCAATTATTGTCCATTGTTGTCTATATGTTATTCAAGTCTATCGACTTCATAGAGTCATTCAAGTGAACCTATTGTCTCATTATCTCAAATAATGCTTGGATCATGAATACAACACTTGTGAATTTGTGTTAGTTTTCTCATTGCAGCGCTATATGTAAAGATACAAATCAAACTCTTTGACTCTGTATGGGTATTGTTTGCTTCTTGAAATATCAAGATCACACGTGATTTCTTAAGTATATTGATCACTGTCTAGTCACTCTAAATTCTTGAAATAAATTTTGCTAGCTCACTTACCTTCCTGTTTGAAGTTGTGCAAAAGAAATTTTCTCAATTCAGTTGAGGATGGGTGCACCGAGCATTTTCTTGAGTACCTTCTTCCATAAGTAGAAGGTTTTCTTTCCTATATCAAAATTTGGAAGTATTCTATCTTGACTCAAACATTTGAGTTCAATGCTCCAAAGTACGATGGTCATATTTATGCATAAATTTGATAGCTTAAAGAGTCCACTAGAGTTTCCAAGCAAGAAATAGGCTAGTCTAGAGCAGGTTTTTGCAAAGATCCTCTCATCTTTGTATTGTGCCATCACCTCCTCACACTTTACCCCCCAATCTTGGGGACGCTCTATTAAATTATCCATTTAAACCAATGAGACATGGCCTTCTTAGAAATAACTCAGATTATCTATCAAAGTAAATCCCAAGGTTGTCAAAAGGATAGAGGAAATGGAAATCTATTCAAGCGATTCAATCTTTTAAGACACTAAATTCAATTCGAGTCAGAATTCTATGATTCTCAAAGCTTCATACCTTTTGGAGTCCATTCAAAACAAGGATTTTGGGGCTTGAAGCATTATTTAAATCTATGATCAATAAACTTGAATCTCAAAGGGACTCTTTAAGTTACGTAAATCCATCATCAATCAACTAAACTCTAGTGTGTGTGCCAAACCTGAGTATCTTGAGTTACCATGTTTGCATCAATATTTGATGTTTTACCTTCAATTAAGAGCACTAATGCTTCTTATCTCACCATCACGAAGCTCATATTTTTTTCGTCTTTTGCATTTTCTTGAGAATCCTTTCTTATTGAAATCAAACTCTAGTACACATCTTTGAGTCAAGAGGTTGATTCATCATGTTGTAAACTTAGTTTTTCCAAGATTGGTCGAATAGGTCTAGTTCTCTCCTTTTGAAAATCCTTGTAGATTTTTTGATAAAGAAATTTTTATTCTCTAATTGATTTGAAGAAATGAAATTCGAGTAATACTTGAACCATTTATGAAGATTCTTCAATTGGCTCTAGGTCCTTCCATTTCCTTTACATACTGTTCCTTAAATATTAGTCCTTCATAGCTTTGACCATCTTATTCATTGACTTGGCAACTTCTTCTTAGAAGTTGAAAACCATTTTGGGATTTATTTTTATTTTGGAATAAGTTCTAAAAGCTTCTTGGGATGAGCTCAAGACTAAGCAATACTCACCATCTCAAGTTCGAATGTCGCATATCATATTCCTTACACCTTCGTAGATACAAATTTGGTGACCCAGGGCCCCCATTCTTTATGTCAAACATAGATATGTGAATGATGCTTATCTTAAAATCTAGATACGTCACTCCATCTACCTATGGATTTCCTTTAGATCAAATCTTGTAGCCTTGCTAGAATTTTGGTACTTTCATCAATGGATTTCTCAATACTGTGTTTGAGTTAATAGATCACAATATGATCTTTATAGGGCTTTTTTCTTTATAAGTGACACATGCTTATGTCGGAATCTTATTCCCTCTTCTTCATAGAATAATATCTTATCTTGATTTTTTTCTTTCATGATATATCTAGAAGAAGATTCTTGAGTCAAATAAGAGATAAGACTAGGTCTTTCTTGATTAAAGCCCTTTTCCACATCTCGTGTTCAATATTTTACCCATGGGTTTCATTTGGGGATCTAATTTTATGATTACTCGGGAAACCTTTTTCCTTAGTTCCCTTACTATTTGAATCCAGTGTAAGCCTAGATGACCCATACCATCCAACTTATATTTCCACTTTAATGAAGGTAACTTTAGCTTTAACCTTGGGATAATTTTTTATTTTAGTCTAATCAAGTGACATTTAGTATTTCTTTGACATGTGAGTTGTTAGTTTCATTGAAGAATAGTTCTATTGCTCATGTGAAAATGATACTTCAACTTTCTAAGTCTGAGTTATACTTACAACTTGATAAGACTTAATCTTAAAGATTGAATTTTCAATGATTCTTTTGTTCATATGTATCTTGAATAAGTGTTCTTATGCCGTCTGATAATAGACCTAGTTTTTTGCATTAAACTAGATATTATCTCTAAACATAATAAGGAATTTGAACTTAACAAAATAATTGGTTTGTCAATCAAATTCTTAATTTGAAGAAGATAGCAACAACTCTTACTACTTAAATCGATCCTTGACTTCTAAAGACATGAGTAAACGGTGTTTAGGGTATTTTTCAACCTCTTTTTTTACCTCTTCTATTTTCTTGGAGAAGTTGTGTAAAGCTCTAAACAATTCTTTTTTCTCACTCCTAAAGAACTTCCTTGAAGGAAGGAACTAACACTTTGAAAAATGATATTTTTATCATCCTTTCAATGCTAAGTTGAAGGAATCTTAACGTGTGATTATTCATAGGATATTATTCAAAACCTTTTTCTCTGTGAGAGGTTTGATAATAACTACTCTAAGCTACCACCATGGTGTCTTAGTTAAAGAAGAGAAAATTTTATCTTCTCACTTAAGTCATTGTGGTATATCCTCTTTATTGTAGGTTTACATAATCTCCCTCATAATTCCTAATATAAATGGACTCCTTTTTGGCCTCCCAAAAAAAATAGCTCCTAAAAGTTATGGAAAATGGTACTTCTCCTCCTCTACAATTTGGGAATTTTCTTGAATCCTCATAGGAGGAAACATCTCCTAGTTCATGCATGTATGGTTTTCATCCTTAAGTCCTTGGTTGGGCCCCTTTTTCAACTCTCCCGAATTGAAGGTTTGCAATGAAAATATAGCACATAATACTTGTGTGTAGATGTTCATTTCTCCCTCAAAAAATCCCATGCAACACCATCGATGGCTCAATATACCCCACATAGCAAAGTTTTTCCTACTTGCACACTATATATAATAGCTTTTCATTGTTTAAATTCATAAGCATGAGGAGATTAGGAGGAGAGAGTGCAACTTGTCATCTTTCTCTCTCTTGTCATTTTGGTAGGTTTCCTCATAGGTGGATTGGCTTGACGAGATGTCAAACCTGCTATGATACTTTCTTTGAGCTACTACTTGCTTGTGTATAGCACATACATAGACTTGCTCAAGGTTTTCTCCCATCCATACCCATCTCTCATCATGTATGAGTCGAATGGTATGGTAAGTGCATCATTAAGATGCCACATGGCAATACATGCCACCTCATCCTACGGGATGGGTCACCCACATCATAAACTATACCTCATAATGTGGCAAGGCCTCTCATGGAAATGACAAGGTGCATGCTCAAAAGTCAAAATTTACCACATAACTTCTTACTTGAACTTGTTATGTATGTAGCATATGTACTTAAAAGGTTTCCGCACCAAAGCATTGTAGTCGATCACACCATATGAGGCTTGGCGTGGTTACAATCCATCTATTCATCATCTGCATGTTTCTACTTTTTTGTCATATGCACTAGCGAATGAACAATAACAAAAAAAAAGGATCATAAGGTTCTAAAATGTATTTTCATTGGGTATAGTTGTGAAAATGAAAGCTACCTTTTGTATCATGCATAGATTAAATGCATTTTGGTTGTGATATTCTTTTCATGGAAGATGCAATTGAGCCATTACTTTTATGTACTAAGGAAACATGATTCAGCTTAAAGGATGTGTATAACACTTTGCTACATCTTTTTACATCTAGATAGTCAAATGTTACTGTTGATATATTTAGGTAGTGATGTGTGTGAACACTCTAGGACCGCCGGGGCACTTTTTTCCCTCTTTAGGAGGTTTTTTTCCCCCGGCTTGTATATACGCCTATTGCCCTAATGGGCTACTTATCTTTGTACATTCTCTAGTAATACATTCAGTCGTGTGTGTTGTGCTCTAAGCTTCTTCTTCTTCCTTGTGCTGTTCGCGTGCTTCTGCAGACGTCTAACTCCAACAATTGGTATCAGAGCAGGTCGTTGCTTCTTCTAGGGCGCCGTCGACACTCCTCCGTTTGCAGTCTCAGATTCGCACAAAATTTGGCTCGTTTCGGCCTCCGAACGCACTATCGCAATGCTTGTGCAGGCTATTTCGTCCTTTTGTGCCAAAGGTATATACCAGTTTCTGTTTGCAAGTTTAAGCGACTCGAAGTCTGCTACAGGTCTAGCAGAACTCGTTTGGGCAGTTCCGTTCAACTTTTTTAGATACAGTCAATTTTCTGCATCAAGGTATTTTAGTCACCGGCCATGGCTGAAAGCAGTGATGTATTCCGTATGTTGGCTGTTGAGGATAAGTTGGATGGTACCAACTACCCATTATGGGCTTATATGATGCGACATGTACTGGTTGCAAAAGGATTGTGGAACATTGTGCAGGGTGTTGAAAGACGTCCTGTTACACCTGTAACGACAGGTACTGCAAATACAGGTGTTGGAGCTGATGAAGATGGTGTCGAAGATGATATTCCGCAGATTCCTGTTCGTGCTGCTGTTTCTGTTGCACCTACTGCAGAGCAGATTCGTTGGGATGGCAGAGATGCCCAGGCACATGCATTGATAGCTTTGTCTGTCAAACGTGCCATTATTCCTCACATTCGCTCTTGCAGAACAGCAAAGGATGCTTGGGATACACTTACCACTTTGTACCAGGCTAGGAATGAGGCTCGTGTTGCTTACCTCCGAAAACAGTTGGAGAGTGAGCACATGAATGAAGGTGATTCTATGGACAGTTTTCTTACAAAGATCAAAGACCTGAAGGAACAATTGATTTCTGCTGATGAGGTTATACCAGATAGCTCACTTGTGCAGACCGTTCTGAATGGTCTTCCTGATTCATATCAGAGTTTTGCCTCTACTCTTCGGTTGATGATGAAAGGCAATCCGAATGCCTTGTCATTTGAGGAATTAGTCTCTGTTCTATTGCAGGAAGATCAGTCCAGGCAGAACAGGTCCATTATGCGTGTTGCAGATCAAGCTTTCCTGGCTAGTCAGAAGGGCAAAGGAAAATGGAGCTCTTCTACTAGTAAGCAGAAATCTGCAAATGCTGCACAATCGAAGAACCAGGATAAAGATGAAAAGAAATCAGAAAAGCAGAAATTGTTCTGCAAGTACTGTAAAGGAAATGATCATATTATAAAGAACTGTCCAAAACTGGCTGCTAAAGAGGCAAAGAAGAAAGAGGCTGGAATGGTTGTTGCAGAGGCCTCTACACCAAAAACAGAGTCTGCAAATCTTGTGCAGGAAGAAGAATGGGCGTTTACTACTGTCTGCAGTTTTGACCCATCTTCTCATGATCAGTGCATGTCTGCAGTAGACTCAGATGTTTGGTACTTTGACAGTGGGGCGACCAAACATATTACCTCGCAGCGCAGTTTCTTCTCTTCACTTGAGCCTGCTCCTACAGGGAATACTGTCACATGCGCCAATAACTCCTCTTATCCGGTTATGGGAGTTGGTAAGATCATTCTGACTACTGCTGATGGTAGTTCTTTCACTTTGTCAGATGCTTTATTTGTGCCAGGGATAAAAAAGAATCTGTTATCAGTTTCTGCATTAGCCAAGATTGGCTTGGTTGTGAAATTTGTTGATGACAGGTGTACAGTCCATGATCTCTCAAATGGCGATGTGATTATTGCTTCTGGCATTTTATGTCGTGGGCTGTATAAGCTCATAGACTATGAAAGATCTGTGAATGATTCGGCATGTGCAGTTCATGATTCTCAGGCTATGTCAGATGCAAAGCTTTGGCATGCACGCTTTGGTCATCTGAATTTTGCTAGTTTGTTACGCCTGCAGAAATCTGAAATGGTGTCCTCTTTGCACAAACTTGAGGCACCTGGAAAACATGTTTGTGAAGGCTGTATTTTGGGCAAAATGCAGCGTTCTTCCTTTCCAAAAGATGGTTCAGTTCGGGCTATGCAGAAATTGCAGCTTGTACATAGTGATGTCTGTGGTCCTATGCAGACACCCTCTTTTGGAAATTACCTTTACTTCGTGACTTTCATTGATGATTTTTCCAGGCATGCATGGGTATATCCACTCAAAGCAAAGTCCGAAGTGTTCATGTGCTTCAAACAGTTTTTGGTTTTGGCTGAAAATCTGTCAGCATGTAAAATGGGCACCCTCCGTTCTGATCAAGGGGGGGAATATATGTCTTCAGATTTTAATGCATTTCTGGCTGAACGTGGGATAAAACACCAGTGTACAGTGCCGTATACACCTCAACAGAATGGAGTTGCTGAACGAAAGAACAGGTCACTCATGGAGATGGCGAGGTGCATGGTCAAAAGTCAGGCTTTACCACATAGTTTCTGGCTTGAGGCTGTCATGTGTGCAGCATATGTACTGAACAGGTGTCCCACCAAAGCGTTGCAGTCTATCACTCCATATGAGGCTTGGCATGACCGCAAGCCATCTGTTGCTCATCTGCGTGTTTTTGGTTGTTTGGCATATGCATTAGTGCCTGAACAACATCGCAGAAAATTGGATGATAAGGCAGTAAAATGTATTTTTGTTGGGTACAGTTCTGAAAGTAAAGGCTATCGTCTGTATCATCCACAGACTAAACGCATTCTGGTTAGCCGTGATGTTGTCTTTGTGGAAGATGCTATTCAGCCATTGCTTTCATGTACTAAGGAGACATCTGTTAGCTCCAAAGACATGTATGATACTTTGATGCCTCTTTTTACAGGTGGACAGGCTAGCGCTGGTCCTAATGAGGCAACTTCTCAGCCTTTGCAGGTTTCATATGATGATGCAGATCATTCCATTTCTGATGCAGATTTACATGATGCACTTGTTGATGAGAGAGCTGATATTGAACAGGAAAAAACTATGCCAAAATGGCTGGTGCAGACTTTGCGTGACAGCAAATTAGATGCACCTTTGTCATATCGTACTCGTTCAGGCTCTCATAGTACCTCCTTCGCATCAGATTGCTATGCTATGGCTGCATCTAGTCTCTGTGATGAGAATGAGCCTGTTTCTTTTGATGAAGCACAAAATTCAGAAAATTGGATGGCTGCTATGCAATCTGAATATGATGCTATAATGAAGAATGGTACATGGTCTTTATGTGACTTGCCTCCTGGCAAGAAGGCCATTGGCACTAAGTGGGTATACAAGCTGAAGCGTAAACCTGATGGTACAGTTGACAGGTATAAGGCTAGGCTTGTTGCAAAGGGTTATGCGCAGGAAAGAGGCATTGATTTTGATGAGACCTTTGCACCTACATGCCGTATGACTACTGTTCGGAGCATTTGTGCACTTGCAGCCCATCATGGTTGGAATGTACATCAGTTGGACATTAAAACAGCATTTCTGAATGGTGACTTGCATGAAGAAGTGTATGTTTTTCAGCCCCGTGGCTTTGTGCAGAAAGGGCATGAAAACCAGGTGTGCAGGTTAAAGAAGGCGTTATATGGTTTAAAGCAAGCACCACGTGCTTGGTATGAGAAGATACATGCCTATTTGATTGCACATGGTTTTGAGAACAGTCCAACTGAAAGCACCTTATATGTTAAACGTGCTAATGATGTGCTTCTGATCATTGTTGTCTATGTTGATGACATGCTGCTCACTGGTCCTATTGAGACACATATTGCTGATTTTAAGGCTGATTTGCATGCCTCATTTGAGATGTCTGATTTGGGGCATTTGCATCACTATTTGGGCATTCAGTTTATGCACGTTGATGGTGGAATGGCTTTGTGTCAAACGAAATATATTGACACATTATTGCAGCGTTTTGGCCTTGAAGACTGTAAGCCTATTGCCACTCCTATGGAGACAGGTTTACGATTGAGTCTTCATGATGCTGGAGATGCATTTGATGCTGTTCTCTATCAGCAGGCTGTTGGATGCTTGATTTACTTATGCATTACTCGGCCAGATATTCAGTTTGCTGTCTCACAGATGAGCAGGTTTATGCATTGCCCAGGAGTCACGCATTGGAAAGCGGTTAAGCGCATCTTTCGCTACTTGAGTGGTACTCGGCTACTTGGGTTGTTTTATCCCAAGGGGGGATCACTACCGCCAGATTTGCATGCTTTTTCTGACTCAGATTGGGCTGGTTGCTATGACACTCGTGTGTCCACCAGTGGTTTTTGCTTCATGCTTGGTAGCTCATGTATATCTTGGTTGAGCAAGAAGCAGCCTACTGTGGCCACTTCCAGTTGTGAGGCTGAGTATAGGGCAGCTTTCACAGCGACTGTTGAGTGTGTGTGGCTCAGACGCCTTATGGCTGATTTGGGTGTTGGTCAGTCTTCTGCCACCACTATCTTCACTGACAGTCAGAGCGCATTGGCAGTTGCGAGGAACCCTGTGTTCCATGCTCGCACTAAGCACATTGAGGTGCATTATCACTATGTCAGGGAGAGGTTCTCTGCTGGGGAGATCAGCTTGGCATATGTGCCCACGCAGGAGAACATTGCAGACCTTTTCACGAAGGCTCTGCCTAGGGAGAAGTTTGAAGCTTTCCTCAAAGCTTTGGGCTTACTTCCTTTTGTGGAGTGATTTCCACATAGCTCGGCACTTCCTTATACATGAGTGCCAGCTCCTTATTCACCGCATCACTCCCAGGGGGGATTTGTTGATATATTTAGGTAGTGATGTGTGTGAACACTCTAGGACCGCCGGGGCACTTTTTTCCCTCTTTAGGAGGTTTTTTTCCCCCGGCTTGTATATACGCCTATTGCCCTAATGGGCTACTTATCTTTGTACATTCTCTAGTAATACATTCAGTCGTGTGTGTTGTGCTCTAAGCTTCTTCTTCTTCCTTGTGCTGTTCGCGTGCTTCCGCAGACGTCTAACTCCAACAGTTACTCCTGGTGATGTAATGTCTTACTCATTACAGGTTTCAACTAATGATGCAAATCATTCTATATCTCATGGGAATTTAAACGATGCACTTATTGATCAAAGAGCTAACATAAAAGAGGCAAAAACTATACGTAAATGTCTAGTCATGCGGAGTTTGAGAGATAACAAGTTAGATGCTTCTTTATCATATTGTACCCATCCTAGCTCTCATAATGCTTTTTTACATGATTTTTATATGGAATATCCATCTCTAGTCTTTTTTTATGAGAATGAGCATGTTTCTTTTGATGAAGCACAAAAACCAAAAAAATGAATGATTGTTATGCAATTAAAATTTGTTTCCTTCATGAAGAATGGTATTTTGAGTTTATGCAACTTGCATCTTGGCAAAAAGAAGATTGTCACTAAATGATGCACAAGCTAAAACAATATAAGTCTGATGACACAACTCTAGCTATAAGGATAGGCTTGTTGTGAAAGGTTATGGTCAAGAAAAAGGCTTGATTTTGATGAGTCTTTGCTCCCACCCATCAAATGACAATTGCTCATAGAATCGATGCATTTGCAGCTCATTATGGGTTGGAATGTACATTAGTTTGACATTAAAAGTACTTTTTGAATGGTCATTTACATTGTAGAAGTGTATGCATTTTAGTCGCTCACTTTTGTGAAAAAAAGGCATGAAAACAAGGTATTCAATTTGAGAAAGGCATGGTATGGATTGAAGCAAGCACGATATGCTTGGCATGAAAATATACATGCCTACTTTCTAGCACATAGATTTGAGAACAACCCAATAGAGAGCACCTTATATGTTAAGCATGTAGATGATGTGCTTCTCATGATTGTTGTAATAAGATGATGATATGTTGTTCAGTCACCCTAACGAGAATCATATTTTTGAACATTATACTAATTTTGATGTCTTTTTTGAGAATTAAAATTTGGGTTTCTTGCATCATGATTTGGGGATTCAATCCATGCAAGTGATAGGGGGATAACATTCTATCAAAATAGCATTTTGGTCTTGAATATTTCAAACTTATTGTGTTGTTGGATTATTGATTTACTTTTGCATAACTCGAATTGATAGTCAATTTTTTGTCTCTTAGATGAGTAGGTTTATGCATAGCCCAAGTATCAAGCATTGGCAGGTGGTTAAGTGCATCTTTCACTATCTGAGTGGTACCCAGCCACTTGGTTTGTTTTATCCCAAAGTCGGGATTCTTACTACTACATTTACACGCTTTTTCTAACCTAGACTAGGTTGTTTGCCATGAAACTAGTGTGTGCACAAATGGTTTTCATGATTGGTAGCTCGTTTATATCTTGGTTCAGCAAGAAGCAACCTAGTTTGGCCACTTCTAGTTCTAAGGTTGAGTAAAGGGAATTTTTCAAAGTTATTGTTGAGTTTGTGTAGCTTAAACACATTTTGGTTGATTTTGGTTTTGGTAATTGTTCTATCACCACCATCTTTACTAACAATCAAAGTGTGTGTTGGCAGTTGTGAGGAATCATATGTTCCATGCTCACGTTAAGCACATTGAAGTGCACTATGATTAAGTGAGGGAGAGACTCTTTTAAATTGAAGACATGAATTTGACTTATGTACCCACACATGATAATGCTATAAACCTTTTCACAAAGGCTCTAGCTAGGGGAAAGTTTGAAGTTTTTTACAAAGCTTTGGGCTTACTTTCTTTTGTGCATTGATTTCATTGCACATAATTTGACACTTCCTTATACATGAGTAACAACTTCTTGTTCACTACATCATTTCTAGAGGGATTATTTGATATATTTTGGAAGTGATGTTTATGAACTCTACTAGGATTATCGGGGCACTTTTTTCCCTCTTTAGGAGGTTGTTTTCCCATGGCTTGTATATAACCTATAATCCTAATGGGCTTTTATCTTTTTACATTCACCTAGTCATACATTGAATGTTTTACTTCAAGATTATTCTTCTTCCTCATGTTATCTATGTGATAACATACTCCTCAAAATCCAACAAGTAACCCTCTTTTGGTGGTTTGACTACCTTTGGCCATGTTTTTTCTTTGACTTTCTCTTACTTCATTCAATAAACCTCAACTTAGGTATTGTAAGAGAAATCATAAAACACTTACTTGTAGTTAGTTATTATAAGGCGTGCAATCAAAATAAATAGTTCTAGTTATAATCATGTAGAGTTCTTGAATGCATCAAAGTATATTTATGGAATGGCTCATTTATCCCAATATACAAGAAATAATTTAGAAGTAACACCCTCATGCACATGCTTTCAATGGGCTTGATGCATCATTTAGTCTCAAAATGGAATTTTTGTTGATAAATCATCATTTCTATTATTAAAATTTTCATTAAAAAGGAGAAAATTATGTCCAAAATACTTAAAGATGAAATATGAGTGTTCTTATATGTATTTTCATAGCCTAGTATGGGACACTTATATATATGGTTGAAATATTAATAACTGGAGATCTTATTGACAATTTACATTGTGTAATGGCATCTAGGCAAGTATCTTGATGGATATCTGGATCCATCACTCATTTTGGAAAATTATCTCAATAATTTGAACAAAAATTAAGGGTAGTTTAACACAGTACAATCAGAACGTCAATAAAACTAGTGTGAAGTTTTACTTCTTACATGTATGAAATACATGTTCTACCATAAGACATGATTTGTTTATTTGAATAAGGAACTAAGCACTTGTTTGGTAATTGTCTCATGTCTATTTGAGTATAATGCCTTGAGACATATATATAGCATATTTTAGATCCAATAAGAAAGGATGGTGAACTAGTAATCAATTCTAATTCTAATTCTAATTCTAATATCTTTTCGTGAGTATAAGACTTCCCCTCTCTTGATTAACAATCTTATGTTTGAAATCATGTATTCACGTTTCATTATCGCCAATGTGAAAAGAAATATATTAGTCTCAATATTTTCACGTGAATGAAACAAGTTGGAAAAATATTTCCTACAAAGACTGTTTTTTATTCAGATTAATTGCACTAATGACAATGATTTCACTTAAAACTGTATTGAAGTTATTCGAGCAAAAAACTACCCTCAAGGAGGCAATATGCTACTCAATGGCCCTTTGGAATGTCATTAGAGGTGAAGCATTGTGGAAAACATAGAAGACGAGATGCACAATCAACTTTGGAAGTTCCCCCAAGGATTTCTCCAATGTGAAGAGATCCTTACCTTGTTAGGAAAAAGAATCAGTAGTTGTAGATGCAATATCCCCCATTTAGACATGCATGATCTTGTAAGCTGAGAAAGAAATGGACGATCCCCCATGAAGGAGACGACAGATTTACTAACTTGCTTTGTATCTCCTCATAACTACCTAGTACTTCCTTTCCTTCTTTTAATTCCCTTTGACCATTTTGAAAAGAAAAATTTGTAAGGATGACTTGACATGTTCTCTTAATTCACTTTCAGCATTTTGAAAAATAAAAATCTGTCAGGATGATTTGGCATGTAGGTAGATTCTAGTGCCATAGATAAAGAATCATATTAGAAATATATGCCTATGATGGGAATGAGAATGAGAGTTTTTGCTAGCCAGTGTTAGTGACATATCCTACCACTCTTTTCTTTGTCATGAACATCTGTAAAGCTAGTGGTTTCGTTTGAATGTTTGAGCTTTCAGCCATTGCCATGTCTGATGAGAAGCTCAAGCTCTGTAGCTTTATGGTGTTTCTATACTCGAGAATGAGATATCAATCATGAATGAGAATCTTGCAGTTTCACTGTAACCACAAAGAGCAAATCAATCGTTTTCAGATATCTTGTACTTTGGTTACAGCCCCACAAAAGGAATCCATGTGATCCAATGGTGATGGCAGCAGCCTTCTCTTCGAGCTCAACAAAGGGATTCCATGGTCTGTTTCCGCATCATAAATGCTTCAGATATTTCACATAGTGCTGCGCATGGCATGAGTGCAGAATAAACTACTCAAAAACGTCTTCGGAAACAAGCATCCAATCTCCCTTTCCATGACTTGCATTTCCTTTTATCTTCAACTTGCAGCTTTACGTGCAACTAGACATGTTGTCCGCTGTTGCAGATAAGACATTGGGGCTAGCTTTATCAGCACAAGTCTTCACCAAAATATGAAAGCGGAGGTGCCTTCTTTTTGGGCAACTTGCATCTCATTTTCCTTGCAGAGAGAGTTGACTATATGCCTTAAGAGTAAGTCCAACACCATAGCTACTAATCTGAGGATGTACTCCTTCATGAATTACATCTTTTTACAGCTGCCCACGACAAGCAGAATGGAACTTCAGTGAACAATCCATGTAGGTAGTAAAAACAGGAATTAATGGAATGTATTGTAGTTTGCATTTTATATGCATCTATCTATCTTGGTAATATGGCAAAACACATGCGTCGTTCTTCACTGGAAATCTGCGAAGAAGATTTTTTTGTGTTCCCCTGCCATTGATTGAAGTAAAATAAGTTCGTACAGAGTTAATTTACCGGATTCAATGGCAGGGAAAGATTAAACAAATCTTCTTCGCAGATTTCCAGCTGATCTTCTCTCTCTCTCTCTCTCTCTCTCTCTCTCTCTCTCTCTGTGTGTGTGTGTGTGTCACATCCCAGTCCCCATGTGTGCAAAAATTTTTAACTTATGATCTGAATTATGTAGAACATTGAGAATGGCTGTTTTCAGCCAAATAATCACTGCAAATGTGTTTTCTTGTTTTGACAAAGGTGCTTTGAATTAAAACTGAAGAAAAAGACAATAGAAGAGAATCAGAGTTAGAAAGTAGGCTGATGATCTTTTGATCCCCTTTATGGGGCACACATTTTCTCTTGAATTGGTTGTTATCTACAGCAAACACCTTGTGCTGTTTGAAAGGATTTTTCTAAGAATCATTCTCTTGGGGACTCACCAAAATTGATAGCACATCTTTCCTTCCAAAGTTTCTGAAGGGATTTGCTTCTTATGGCATTATAGAGAGCCACAGAACAACCGACAACTTCTCATAGACGCACTTGCTTCCAAACTGAATCAAGAATCCTTTCAACCTCTAAGAAACCATTAAGAAATAGTCAAAGTTCATGGTAATTGGAACCTCAAATTGATTACAACTCAAGAGTAAAATCATCCAGGAAACATATTTCATGTCATTGCCACCTGAATCAGACTTCCCTTCTCAGAAAAGAATTGTAATGCAGTAAAGAGAGGCAGTGAATTAAACTGATAGTGAGCTTTTTTTTTTATACAAAAGCTTTGCTTTGCTATCAAGAAACCTCTGCATGTGCACTGAAAGTGATGGAAATAGTTTTTGAGGGTAAGTGAAACTGAGTCATTGCAGCCTTAACAAGAGAAGTAAGTGTGTGTCTTGTCATGAAGTAACCCTGTTTCTCCTTCATACAGTAGCCAAAATCCTTTTCTGTACGTATCCTTGCACGGAAAGGAATGCATCCTTACACTCCCTCCGTTGAGCATGGATCATTTCCTTGCTGCTGCTGTTGTCTAAAAGATTTCAATCATCCTTTTGGAGTCCTTGCATCAAGATTTCTCTGTGAGCAAGATTTCAATCATCCTTTTGGAGACTTTGCATCAAGATTTCTCTGTGAACAATTGGCTGTCCCTTCTAAGTGTATCCACTATGATCACAAATCCATTAGACCTGTTGTGTGTAGCTATTGGAAGTGAAGCTATCTGAAAATTTTGAAAGAAAGAATATGTGCGGTGGTCTATTGAGAAATCCCTTGCTTTCCTTGGCAAAAGGATTCAAAATTGCAAAAGCTCTCCCCCGTTCAAACACCACAGAGTGTTGAGTGTAGAAATAATAAGCTGAAAAAGCAAGCGGGTCCCTCACAAAGGGGAGAAGAAGGGCATCAGCCTTCTTTGTGATTCTCTCTAATTTTCTTGATATTTTGTCCCTTTTTTTTAAGTTAAAGAGATTTTATCAATTTAAAAAAATCTAGTAATTCTTATTTTGCAGCCATAAGTTCCTAAGTATGATTTTTCCAAAAGTTGGAAAATTCAGTCTTCTATACTGTTCCAAAACGGAGTCTAGAAAAGCAGATCTCCATGTAATGCTTTTACATCTTTAAAATTCATGTTTTGGGTTTAGAAGGAAATGTTGGTGCGCTAATCACAATTAATTTAGGTTGGCCATAAACAAGAAACTTCATTTTTGGTGGGCTCGTACATTTGAGATAATTCATTCTTCGTTTTCTCATTTCCTGTCTGGACAGAAACAAAATCTAATCATGTCGGAATTGAGGAAAAATAATTGAAAATAAGGCTGAACTTTCCCCAACGCACACCAATTCTTCTTGGAGTTGGTTCATACAAATGTATGGCGACCTAGCAAGGAAGCTTCAATATCTGGATCAAGGTATTATGTCTCCTTTATTGATGATTGCAGCAGATGGACTATCCTATTCTTTATGAAACACAAAGATGAAGTTTTTTCATGTTTCAAAAGATATTTGGCTCTTGTGGAGAATCAAACAGGTAAATCACTAAAAAGGCTAAGGTCAGATGGAGGGGGAGAATACTTCTCCCATGAGTTTAATTCTTTTCTTCAAGAAAGAGGAATCAAAAGAGAGGTAACTACAAGGTACACTCCTGAGCAAAATGGAGTGGCAGAAAGGAGGAAAAGGACAATTGTTGAAGCTGCAAGGTCCATGTTAAATGAAAAGCATTTGCCTAATTATCTATGGGCTGAGGCTATATCTACAACAACTTACTTGATTAATAGGTTGCCTTCAAAATCCCTTGATGGGATGACTCCATTTGAGGCTTTGAATGGAAGAAGACCAAGCTTAGATCATTGTAAAATTTTTGGATGTATTGTTTTTTCTCATGTTCCTTCAGAGGTTAGAGGCAAGATGGATCCAAAGGCAGAAAGGTGTGTATTTATTGGATATGACAACAATCAAAAGGGCTATAGGTTATACAACCCTACCAACAAAGGATTCTTGGTAACCAGAGATGTAGTTTTTGATGAAAACAATTCATGGTATGAAGATTCATGCAGGAAGGTCAATTTACCATATGATCTTGAAGAAGATTTTCCAAAGCTTGGTAGAGAACAACCAAAGATTGAAGAACAAGACACCTCAGAGGATGATGAAGAATCTAAGATGGAAAAGATCAAAGCATGGAAGTCTAAAGGTAAAGCAAAATTGTAGGAACTTGGACATGAGGCAGAATCATCACATCATGGCCTAAGAAGATCTATGAGGGAAAAGAAAAAACCAGAAAGGTATGGGTTTGACACCTCATTAGTAACTAAACATTCTATCTACATAGCACATGATATAAACCAAGAGGAGCCATCATCCTTTGAAGAGGCCAAAGCAAAAACAGAATGGAAGCATGCAATGAAGGAAGCGATTGAAGCACTTGAGGAAAACAACACTTGGGATTTGGTGCCCAAGACTTCATCCATGAAGGTAATAGGCTCAAGATGGGTCTATAAACTCAAGAAGAATTCTGATGGTTCCATTAACAGGTATAAGGCAAGGCTTGTAGCAAAAGGGTTTGCACAAACTCAGGGAATTGATTATGAGGAGACCTTCTCTCCTGTGGCAAAGATGCCTACTATTAAGGTTTTGCTTAGTATTGCCTCTTCCAAGAATTGGAAGATACTTCAACTAGATGTAAAGAATGCAGTCTTGAATGGTTGGATAATAGAAGAGGTATATATGGCACAACCACCTGGTTTTGAGAATCAAATTTATCTTGATTATGTGTGTAAACTTAACAAAGCATTGTATGGTCTCAAGCAAGCCCCAAGAGCTTGGAATTTCAGGCTTGTTTCATTCTTGTAGACAATGCTTTCAACCAAGCAAGGCAGATCCTTCACTCTTTATCAAAAAGAGTAACTCTGAGGTCATCTACTTATGTGTATATGTAGATGATATTATATTGACAGGAAATGATGCAGATGGTATGAAGAAGATCAACGATTAGATGAGAGAAGAGTTCAAGATAAGTGATTTGGGTTCACTTACCTACTTCCTAGGTTTGGAAGTTGTCTACAAAGATCATGGTTTGTTTCTCACTCAAAGAAAGTACATTAAGGACATGTTGGAAAAATTCAAGATGCAAGATTGTAAGATTGCAGGTACTCCAATGGAGGTCAATCACAAATTGAGCTTACATGAAGGTGAACTCGTAGAGGACATCACATCATATCAAAGTCTAGTGGGTAGTCTCAACTATGCCACATTGACAAGAGTAGATATATGTTACAGTGTGAGTGTGCTAAGTCAATTTATGCACACACCAAGGAAACCACATATGGATGCTGCCAAAAGGATTCTCAAGTATCTCAAAGGAACCATAAATGAATGACTTTATTATCCTTATGTATCTGATTTAGGTTTGAAGCTATTTTCTGATGCAGATTGGGCTGGCTCCAAGGAAGATAGAAGGAGCACTTCAGGTTATCTTACCTTTGCAGGTTCAAAGCTTATTTGATGGTCATCCAAGAAGCAACCCATAGTTGCTCTCTCTTCTACTGAAGCTGAATACAGAGGCCTTGCCATAGCTACTTAGGAATTTATGTGGATGAAGACATTATTCAAAGAACTTGGATTGGAGTTTGGAACTCCAACTATTTATGGTGACAATATGAGTTCTATTCATTTGGCTGCTAATCCTATTTTTCATGCAAGGACTAAACATATTGAAGTTCATTATCACTATGTAAGAAAGAAGGTTCTAAGCAAAGAGATTCAAATATCATATGTGTCCACTCATCAACAATGTGCAGATATTCTAACCAAAGCATTGGATGGTACAAAGCTTTGCAAATTCAAGGCTATGATTGGTTTACAGGTAATCTTGGAAGATTGAAGACCTCAAGCATACTTGGCTTGAGGGGGAGTTGTTGGAGAAAGTCTATGACAAGCCTAAGTATTGGCTTGAGTCCCACAAAGTCATAGAAGAAGCTTTAAAATGAAGACTATGCAAAGTTCACTTATGAACTACCTCTTGTAACTTTTGAAGAGTTTACTTAATGTAAAAGTGAGAGAATCTTAAGTGGTTGAGTCCACTTGATAAAAAAGGGAAAGAGGAGCCACGAATTTGTGATTTGTGGTAGGTAGAGAATCAAATAAATCACTAATTGATTGGAGAGTGATTGAGGGAAGTTAGCCTCCCAAACTCAACTATAAATAGATGGCAGCTTTAGTCGTGGTTAGAGAGACCTATGTGAAGACCTCCAAGAGCTGAGCTTTATGCCATATCAAGGTGTGATTACAAGGCACACATATGTATCAGTAATTCCATTGTATAGTACAAGCAATATACTTTCATTTTCATGATCATTTGAGTTCATATTTCCATGTTCTTGTGAAGTGTACTACTCACTGCCATATCTCTCAGTTTTCTCAGTCAGATTGCACAGATGGTTTCTCTAAGCTTGGTGCATCATTTTTAGTGATTTAACTTGGTAAAGTTATCTCTATAAGTCTAATATATGCTCATCAAATTTCATTTCATTTGGGTATTGCAATCTTCAGTTATGTTTAGTTGAAGTCAACATTGTCTGTCATTTTCACTTCTCTGTCAGGTACCCGACTTTTTTACTCATCTTGTCAGAGCTGTTTCGTAGTGTGTACTTATCCACATTCCATGATTTAAAGCTTGTTAGATTCACGTACTGTTTAGTATAAGCATACAAATTTTTATAATCATTGGATTCTTAAATCTGGAGTTATGTTCATTTTTCTGCTCACTGGTCTCAAATTGTAGCAGCCCGTGAAAATCGAGATGTTGTCATCAGTTGCTAAACATCATTCTCAATGTGTGGTTCATTATTTTTTATGATATTACTCTTGAAAGTTAGCTCTATACGTTAGCTAGACTTCCCCAAGAGGAATTAAGCTAATTGCTGTTGTGCTTAGAGAATTATGCAAAACACTAGACAGGTGTATGAACCAAAAATAGCAAGTTCTTCACCTCTGAGCTAACTCCAACTTATCTGTTTTGATCTATCTTTTTAAGAGTGATCTTCCAAGCTACATGGGGTGTCTAATACATCCATTGGCAATATAAAAGGGCCCACCACATACTCCTGGAGTTCATTTTGATGGTGTAGATCAAGGAGTTTGCAACACCTCTTCATCTTCAAGCACATACCTATCCATCTCTTCACATTCTTCCCCAAGATGGTTTCCAAAAGTGAGAATAAGTGCTCCATAGAGGACGATAATCATGGATTCATAGTCAACCATTTTAAAATTCTTATTGGGTAGTTTCCCCAAGAACCAAGTGCATGGCCTTTATCTCATGAACAAAAACATAGATCAATGTCTTGAGGAACAATTGTCTAGGAGACTGCTTTTTTATGCTATCTTCCTAAGTGAAAGATCTTGAGGCTCAATGCTTGACCAATGAGTTCTTTGAAGTCTTCAAAGGAACCATCCTAGGGCCCCTCCATATGGTCTAGTACAAGGAAATTAGATTTAGTGTGCTTCCTAGATGCCTTAATGCATGGGTGATTAAGTAGATGCTAAAGAAGGATAATAAGAATTATAAAAATAAATTGTAGACCAATAACCATGATCCAAATGGGGTACAAGGTTACTACAAAGGTCAGATTCTTGAATTCTTTTACAAATCATCTAAAATTTTGGATTTATAAAGATAAAAAACAATTTCATTAAGGGAAGATCAATCTTGCAAGCCATCATCAACATCTTGGGAGGAATGAAATTCCTTAAGGGTTGGGTCAAAACTTTATTTTTTGAAGATTTTATTTAATAAAGCCTATGATCTACTATAATGGATGTCGTCTAGGGATTCCTTACGCTTGGACATGGATAATAAATTCATTAGAATGGTTTTAATGCTTTGGAGGAACACCTATATTAGAATCTATTAGACAAGGCTAACTTTTGGTCCCTCATTTGTTTCCCATTGTTTTTTATGGTCTTAGTTGCGTGGTGAATGGTTGTGTCCTTTCAGATTAAATCAAGGGTGTCTCACTTCCTCAAGGGCCAAATCGAATGGTTCTTAGAATGCTCCAAAAAAATTTGGAATTTCTTGGAAACCTTTGAATTGGCTTACGCTTCTTGATCAATCACAGCAAGATGGTTGTTAAGGTTTATTTCCATACCCTTCAATATTCATCATGAATCAAGGGGGTAGTGAAATTTCGTCAAGGAAAGATTTCCTCTTGCGTTTTCGACATATCAATGGATCAATTTTGGGATTGGATCCTCAATATGCTTAGGGGTAAGATCTAGTACAAGAAGGGTATGCAAATCAATGTAGCAAGGAGAGACATGGTTATTAACACATTCTTGATTCCATCAATCATCAATTTCCTCTCATGCTCAAGATCAAATGAAGAATATTTAATTAAGATGGAGAGATCTTGAAGAAACTTTCTTTAGTTCAGGTATTCAAATAAGAGAGGCATTCCTAAGATCTACAAGTGGGAAATATGCACTAGATCAAAGGACTAGGATGGATTGGGCATTATCAATGTTTTGGATTGCAAAGAAAATCACAATTAAATTGATGATCAAGGCTATCTTAACCAAGGAAATTGTTGGTCCAAGATTATCTTTAAAAATATCCAAAACCTTTCTCTCTCATATGCTCTTGGATAAAAAACGCTATGACCTCACCACACTCCTCTTCTCCCTTTCCCTAGTGATTCCCAAAGGATCGGGATTGATGTCCTCCCTTCAAAGAGCTCAAAATAAGTTAAAGCCCCAGTCTTGCTTGAGCTATGATTGGAAATGTGTAGCAAGGTGAGGAAGAAGCTAAAATGATTGCTGTGGTTCCCCATTATGGATATTAGGCCAATTGAGAATGAAAACTTAAAAAGAGTTGAAAGGATTTGGTCCAAGAGATTCCACCATTGGAAACATCTTTGGAAGAACATTAGAAGAGATTGAATCAAAGAACAAGATATCCATACTAGTCTTAAGTTACATTATGTTGATTGGTACTTTCGTCTCAACCAAATCTATGGAGGGAATGGATGAAGTGAGACTAGTGGAAGGTAATAACGATCTACACCACATGGGAACAAAATGGAAAACCGGTAATAGAATTGAAGGCATTTCGAATTTCTTTGTCAAAAAATAAAATATGGTGCATTCTAAGTTGTCGATTAAGTGGGAACAAAAAAACTCAAGGCCTATGTCACCCCTTGCTAGAAAGGAATAACTTAGTCCTCCTATGGTAAATTCTCCGCAAGCGAGTTTGGAGCACTATCAAAGTCTTCAAAATATATCTTGCCCCTCCATGCCATAAGCATTGTTTCAAAGACACAGAAGATATTGGTCATCTCTTCTTCTCTTGCCTAAAGAGCACCAGAGTTTGGAAAGAGGTTTGGAGTATTCTCAAACTTGACCAACATATAAACTGGAAGCAAGATCTTCTTGGAGACACGATTGGTTGCTCAGCCTACTCTTTCAAAGTAGAGGCCCTTTGGAAAATACGGAAGGGAAGATGCATAGTGAATTTGGTGATTCTCCCAAAAAGTAATTGTAGCTCAAGCGTAAGCACCACCTCCTTTACTTGTCAATCCACAGAGACGTGAGGACCGGTATGAAGAACACGAGCAAGTGAAGGCACAAGTGTGTGAGTGAAAGCACACAAACATGCACACACATACACACACACACACAAGGTAAGATCAAAGAGAGGAACAATGGAAAGCTTCGATTGCAAATGAGTTCTCTTACAAAAGCTCTATTCTCTCACAAGATAACCTCAAAAATGAGCTCTTTAGCTCTTTTTATAGTTTTTTGAGTAGTTTTGGCCCTGCCCAGACCTAGTGTCTGGCCTAGTTAAAAATTAGGTTCCAAGGCTTATTTGATTGCTCAAACGAAGTCTAAAAATTATGAAAATCGGTACGATGATACTTCTAATACTCCTCAAGCTTGAGGACTCCTTGGCTTGAACAAAATGGATTTAGAAAAATATGAAATGGTATTTACAATGACTTTTAGTGATGAAAATCGCTATTTTTATAGGGATTTCTTCTGAAAATTTGACATACACTTCTTGGAGCTCCCTACTTGCTCCTTCTTCTTATGTGTCCACTTCTTTCATGTGCCTCTATGCTTTGTCCTTGACCTTGAGCTTCAACACTCCCCCCCCCTCCCCCTCTCGAGTCTGTCGTCCCTAACAGACCCTTGTTGTAGTGGTTGTTCCATGTAGGGCTTTGAGAGGTAGTGTCCATCTTTTGTATGTGCTTGTTCCTTGGATTCCAGCAAGCATGTGTTGTTGTGAGCTTTTAGAAATTGCCAGTTACTCAAAAAGAGTTTATCAAGGTTGAGTTGGAGCAACTGTTGGCTGCGAATTGCTTCCTAGGTATTGATGTTGTCCTCATGATGTCCTCTAGCTCTTCCAAAGGTGATGTTCATAGTAGTCATGCCAAATACTCATAAACCATAGTGAATGACGGGTAAGGATGTTAGTGCATGGGATGAAGAAAAGATGTGCCTTGTGCACGGCCTTGTAATGGGGCCCTATGTATGCATACTTGGAAAATGCATTGGAAGAAATATGGTGCAAAAATTAGAGGTCCTGAGCTAAGTGCTCAAGGGTATGCTGACGAAGAGGTTTCCTAATCTATCATGGTTATGGTGTTTCCAAAGTAGAGATACTTACCATGGTGAAGGGTCGATCGATGTTTATCTCTTCGTGTTGTACTCCTCTTTTCAAAGCAATGTTTGCCAAATACTGAGAATTGAATTTCTTTATATTCTTTGACAAACAACATTGGGTAACTACACCAAGCTTAGTTTCACATATTCTCTTTAGCTCACCATAAGCAGGAGTCTTCTCATCTAGTATACATACAAGGATTTTTAGGGTACCAAACTAACTCTTGCAGATATCTCCTTATATGCTCTTATACATAGAGTAGTTAAGCATCGCTCAAGTTGTGGACCTTCAAGATCTTCCCTTGTGCCATGGTAAGGGGAAACAATAGTTGTGGATGCCATGTTTATGCCAAGTGCTTGACATCTACCAGATAAGGCATCAATAATACAATCTGCTAGCCGAGACACACTTCTATCCAAACTGATAAATGCCCAGGAATCAATGGTTCCATTTTTCAACTAAGCATGACTCATTCATGTTCCATGAGACAAACCTAGGAACAAGTTCTTTCTCTCTCTATTTTTCTTCCTCCCTTTTTTTTTGCAAAACAATGTCACAAAACAAGAAGACAAAGGTTAGAAATAAAAAAATGGTTTACATGTGTCAATGTGCTCTTGAGCATGGGACTCTCAATTCTGTCTACGCACGGCCATGTAATGTGGCCCTATATTAATGCATACTTTGGAAATGCATGACCTGAATGGTGCAAAAGATAGGGTTGTGCAAGGAGCACATGGTTTTCACTCTTCGAGGCTTTTGATGTTACTTGTGGATGTTGATGCCATCTTTGTTGGAGGTATCCCTTGGACCTTGAAATGATGTAAGGGATTGATGGTTGAATGGCAACTGGCCCTTCTTCCTTATGGGGATCCATTTGAGAACGAGCTCCAACTGTGTAGTGAGCACCTTTGGCCTAATCATCCTTGGTTAGTTTCTTGACTGTTGTGTCCCTTGTGGTTGTCGCTTTGGTTTTGTAGGGGTCTGTTAAGGGCACATTGTATCACAGTGTATCTTGCTACCCTTTTGGCTATTCTAGAGTTGAGATTATATTTGTAAGGTTCATTTGGAGGGTTGAGAAAAGGTTGAGTGGGAAGAGCCTTAAAGGCCACCTTCATTTGTATAAATATGGCAGTTTTTTAATGAAAGCTCTCTCTTGCTTCGTCGCCACTTCCATGGCTTTCGATGTGTATCTTTCTTGTTCTTGTTAATGTTCTTGTTCTTGTCTAGGGTTGCGTGACGAGTAGTTTTTTTTATTTGCTGAACGTAGCTATGGCGACGCTCCTTCTCTCCTCCCCTCTCTCTCTCTCTTTCATTGTTGAAGGGAGGCCAGTCCTCTCTGTTAACATTTGGCGCCGTCTAGACTTACCCCCCCTTGGCTCTATTGGTTGCAGCATGTCTGCGTAATATTTTCATCACTGCCGCGCCTGCGTCGCTTGTCTGATGTGTATTTCAATTCGTGTTTCTTCCGATGGGTTTGTATGGCGCTGTTTCTTGCTTGAATCAGGACATTGCGCATGCATCCATGACAAGAGTTGAGATCGACAAGGTCTCTGCACTTTGGTAGCGTAACGACAAGAGTTTGAAGATTACTACACGTACAAGCAATGAGATAAAGGTCTGCATCACAGAGGCCTGACGTCCTTCCAAACAGACCGATGCGCGGTAGAAACTGATGAAGAAGATCAGGATCAAGCATGCGCAAGCTTGCACGGGTTCAACCTTCACACCCAAACCATCTCTTGCTTACATGAAGCATGCTTTGCGAGCTACCATGCTGCGGACCCATCAAAGAATATGCCCGAGTTCATCGTCGCTAAGCTGATTGATAGCGCAGCTATCGTCCAGAGAGGCAACCCATCGCTCTGTTTCATCTTCATCGTCGGAGCCACTTACTTCCAACCCTTCTGGCATATCGTGATTTCCACCCCGCAGCCTTGTCGTTCGATTATCTAGGATCCTATGGCATGAACAGTCGCAGCCACGAGAAACTTCAGAGCAAATCCATTGCCAATTCGGTCCAGTTTGGTCCCATTTCAGTATTTTTCTCGAGTGTGGTGATGAATTCGGTGATGCCCCGGTCTGATGATCTTCTGCATTTTCGGTGATTTCTATCAACATTACGAGTGCTATCAGCCCTGGTCCGGTCCTCTAGTCCGATTGTGTGCAGTGCGCTCTGATGAACTGTCTTCGTTCTTCGGTGGTAATCCTGTGTGCTGGTTGAATCCGCGCTTTTTGGGGCGCTTTTCTCGGGAGGTTTGGGGGCCGGCACTAATCATCAACCTCATCCCCTAAAAACGTTGAGCCCAGGGCGGCCCAATCCCGCACTATTCCGGTGCCTTCCGAATCATTCGGGTGTACTTTTGATTCTGCTACGTGCTTGTTGCACTCAGTGGTGCGCGCGTCTCACTGATGCTATCGACAGTTAAAATTTCGGTGCTTGCTCCTCATTCCGGTGGTTGTGATTCGGTACTTGCTGAGTCCGGTGGTGACCCGATGATTTCGGTGTGATAGAATTGCCCTTTTCGGTGATAATTACGGTGACTTTGATGCACCTCCGATGAATGCATGGCGATCTAGTGATTTTGGTTGTGCCTTGTTTCGGTGCCCTTCTGCACCTCACTCGGCTGATTGCGTCACTGCCTGAATTTTCATCATTATTGCCTTGCCAATATGCTCGTGTCCGTCACTCCAGTTTACCAAGGCATTTTGCCTGACCAACTTGGTGTACTGACACACTCCGCGTGGTTTTTCTAACCTCAGATATGGTTTGCAAAGTCTACGGTAGGAACAAGTTAAAGGATCAAGGTCATGCTATCAGGACAACAGATAGTTATATGCGTGCTCCCAGTGTGCCTTGCCAGTGCTGTGTGTCTGAGGTACGAATGGAGGAGTCAGATGTTTCTCCCAGTCATAGGTTCGAATGCAAAAACAAACAGATTTTAGTCGAATGAAGATTAGAACAGCCGTAGTTGGGTGCTACACCTACGATTTGTCCGGTCTGAGTCATGGTATGTATTTATCGATTCGAATGTGGCAAGGTCGTCAGGATGTCGATGATCAAGTCTCCAGGCTAAAGATATGCAGAATTAAATTAAAAAAAAAAAAAAAACAAACAAATGGCGTTCGATTCAGGCAGAATCTTAAGAACAGTAACCAGAACCTTGCAGCGATGGCTGTTTTGCTTCATGGAATATGTGGGCTTTGAGAAATGTTTTTACATATTGCATATCATTGGGGTTGGTTGTTCTGTTTGAGTTATGGAAACCTGATCACATGAAGGTTTGTATCCTATGAGAAGCATGATGGATGGTGCTGTAAGTATGCCTGAGATGGTATGGTATGAGTGCGAGGTAGCGTTAACTCGGCAGAAGCACTCATTTGTTTTGTTTTCGATAATGAGAGAGTGTGAGGTAGCGTTAAGTCGGCAGAAACACTCCATGTGGATTGTGAATGTGAGGTAGCGTTGATTCGGCAGAAGCATTCACTGATTTTCTTTTTTGTTTGTGTGCATGTTTTGAGTGATGGATGATGTCGGATATGGGATACATACCTTCATGTTGATTTGAGTCTTCATATATGGATATTTGATGTTGTATTTGTTGATTTATGTTGAAGTACTTATGGATAGCGGAATATGCCAAACTGAAGTAAAGCTTGCTGATAATGCGCTGATTGACTGATTCATCCCTCTTGCAAATTTACACAGATTGTCCATGATAATGATGTAATGTAAGAACATATGAAAATTATGTAATTGCTGAGCTATGTAATTATGCCATTTTTTGTACTTCATGCCAAAGCATATAGAAGGGCAGACTATCGGTTGTGTGTAATATACTTGCATATCTTGGATTCAGTTCCAGGCACTTTGCTTTGCATTACATATTTTTCATAGTTCTGGACTATTATGGGCATTATCTTACCTTCCATACCATGGATTTGAGCCATGCACTTTGGTTGGTGGATAATGTTTCATAGGGTAGAAGCATTTAGAAAACCTAGGACATTGGTAAGCACGGTGCGGGTTCGAGTCCACCGTGCGTGCCAGTGTTAAGGGCACAGTGTATCACAGTGTATCTTGCTACCCTTTTGGCTATTCTAGAGTTGAGATTATATTTGTAAGGTTCATTTGGAGGGTTGAGAAAAGGTTGAGTGGGAAGAGCCTTAAAGGCCACCTTCATTTGTATAAATATGGCAGTTTTTTAATGAAAGCTCTCTCTTGCTTACATGAAGCATGCTTTGCGAGCTACATGAAACATGCTTTGCGAGCTTTACCAATGTTTCATGTAGCTTTGCGAGCTACATGAAACATGCTTTGCGAGCTTACAAATGGTCTTCAGAATTTCGGTCCTTCATGACTGTAATTGCTGTGACGCCGATTATAGAATGGTTGTGATATCTATCTGAACGAGTGACTTTGATTCTTGTGCTAAGGTCTTCAGAATTTCGGTCCTTCATGACTGTAATTGCTGTGATGCCGATTATAGAATGGTTGTGATATCTATCTGAACGAGTGACTTTGATTCTTGTACTTAAACAACTATTAGAAACATTAAAGAAAAAGATCGCCCGTACATTTAGATTAGCCCGAATATGTATTTAGAAGGCATAGTCGAAGAATAGTAACCCTGTAATAACTTGCGGGTTCGGGTCCACCCGTGCGTGCCAGTGTTAGCCGGCCACCGGAGTGAGACTCGCATAATGGAAATCTTTGTAAAACACGCGTGAAAGGTTGTTACGCGCATTCTTGTAAAAACTTATATAAAGCAATGAAAAAAGAGACGCGAGAGACGGGATTTGTTTTGGAAATTCACCAGACTGTTCGTCTGTGTGTGGTCCGAACGTTAGTTAATCTTGTTATTTCTGAGTTGTCTAAGTGACCTGTGTATCTGTTGGTCTGATCTTTGTCTGCATTTGCTCTTGTTGATAGTCGTGCGATTGCAAACTTGTCCCGTTTTAGCAACTCATCTGCCGTAGGTTCAACGTTTTGTCTGTGGCTCTTTACTGGAAGTGTGGTTTTATGTGTTGGGCTAACTGATTGTCTTGGGATGATCCACCAGATGGTTAACCAGTTCTGTGCGTAGAAGATAGTAGTTCTGGTAATACGGGGAGTACGTTGTTTTAATGTTTACTCTGTCGTGGTATGGTAAGTTAATGTCGCAGTAAGAAGCTTAAGAGGTACAAATGGTCTTCAGAATTTCGGTCCTTCATGACTGTAATTGCTGTGACGCCGATTATAGAATGGTTGTGATATCTATCTGAACGAGTGACTTTGATTCTTGTGCTAAGGTTTCCAGCGAATTAAGTATTGAAGTAGTTGAGCATAAGCGAATCTTGTTAAGTTCCAGTAGGCCCCTGTATCTGATGTAGTTGTATTGGGAAAACTATTATAGGGCCTCTGTTCTTACAGACCCCTTCCACTCCCAAGAACTCAAGGACCAGGTAAAACGCTCTTCCGATAGTTGGAAAAGGCGATTTACCAACCACCGATTAACAGGGTCACTATTGCTTTCAGCTTCCAAACCCATATCCTTGATGATTGTCTTCAGACTCTTGTTGAAGTGGTGAGTTGGTCTACTTTTGGTCTTGGTGTTGGGTTCGGACCCTTGGCTTTGGATACCGTGCAGGTTGGCATGTGTCACACTTCTTCACATAGGTATGTGCATCCATATGAAGAGTGGGCCACCAAAGTCCTGAGAATAGAATAGTCTTGATTACTCGGTCAGGACCAAAGTGTCCACCTGCAACACCACTGTGTGCAGTTTCTAAGACTTTCAAATAGTTTGATTCATGAACGCACAATCTTAGGTAACCATCTTTTCCTCTACGGTATAGGTTGTCTCCAACTAAGGCATAGTCTTGAGCCTCTTGCTCCATGCTTATTCTTTTAGCTAGACTAGCCTCTTTGGGTAATGTCCCTGATCTCATAAATTCTACCAATGGAGCACTCCAATCTGGAATTAACGATACATGATAAAGGGTGGCATGCTCCACTGGGGGTCTCTCTTTGCACGTTGGACAATTCTTAATCCACTCATGTATTTCTTTGTCCATGTTAGGCCAATACACTCCTAAACGTTTCAAATTTTGCAATGTTCGCTGTTTAGAATAATGATTTCCTAGCAATCCTTCATGAGCTTGTTGCAACCAACTACTATGTTCATCGTCCTCAACACAACAAGCTACTACACCCTCTGTATCTTGTTTATACATGCTGCCTGCCAATATGTGATATTTTTGTAATTTTACAATTTCTTCTTGTGATGTTTTCACATTCTTATTTGCGGGTCCAAAGGTTAGGACTGTTACCAACTTATTTGCCCATTTAGGAACAACTTCTAAATTGAACAGATAAGCATAAGGTCAAAAAGCTTGTATTGTGATAGCCTATCCTTGACTCGGAGATGGTGGGTGGGGACAATCACGAATGAAATGGTGACCCTGAAATCTGAAACAAGGTCCTCTAGGGGCTTGTGGTCTCATTTGCCTCAATTGGGGCCTAGGGTTAGGATTTGTGTACATGACATTGGAGTATTCTGGCTCCCAATTTTGCTCCATAGATGATGCCTCATATTGATACGAGTAAATCTCACTATGCTCAGGTGACTCAGTGTAATAAGGATGTGGAATACCTTCATGGGAGTAGTCTAAACTATGAGCGTGAGAGTCATTTTCTGAGACCAATGGGGTTAGTGGCACCAATGCTCTATTAAGGTTTTCTTCTGCCACTGCATACTTAATTGGAATCACATTGGTAGGAGCTGGTGGTTGGTTTCCTAGGACTAGTTGTGGCCTATATGGTGCTTGATATTGCTGTTGTGGTCGATAATATGGCTATTGGTATTCGTTCTGATACCTACCTTGTTGGTAAGGTTGCTGATAAGTTTGTCTAATAGCCTGCCTATTGTAGGGACAATCTTGAGCCGTATGTTTTGTGTATTTCCTCTCAATAGTGCAATATGGGGCATTCCTTTCTCTCATGTTCTGGTTGTGCAATGGACATACATTAGCCATGTGGTCGCCTCCGCAAGTATAACACCGATTCAATGAGGTGACTCTTGGTATTTGTCTATTTTGAACTCCTAGCTTCTTGGCAACTTGCTCTGCTATCTCATCCAACCCAGTGGAGGCTCTAGAGGTATGACTAGTAGAACTGTCAGAGTCTTTATAGAGTTTGGATAGTCCTAACTCCTCATCCAAGTTGTCTTCTATGTCAATGCAGGTCCGCACACACTCCTCTATGCTTCTAGGCTCTTCAAGTACACATATGATCTTAACTTGGTGCTTAGTAAGCCATCTAAAAACAAAGCCACTTGTTTGACTAGTGTGGGTAACTCTGGAATAGGGCATCTTTCTAGGTACTGACTGAACCTTCTTCCTGCTAGTCGCACTGTTTCTTGGGGTGTTTGCTTGAAGCTGTGGATCAAAGATGATGTGTTATGGCTGATACCACTCTTGGAAAATTCTACAATGAATTCGTCTAGCAGTTGACCTATATTGCGATAGTTGTGACTACTGAGTGGTTGAAACCAAGCTAAGGCACTGCCCTTAAGAGTCAAACCAAATGCCTCGTACTGGGTGAACAAATCCTCAACCTATTCAGCTCTTAACACTTGTTTGAACTCGGCCACATGATCATAAGGATCTCCTGTCCCGTCAAAATAATTCTTCATTGCCTTGATCACTTGAGTGGGTCTAAGGGTTCTTAGGTGCTCTCGGGGTCTAGGCAATGGAAATTCATGTTCATCTCTTTGTTGCCTATGTGCTTGATGTCTCTCTCTTTCAGGTCTTTCATTTTCAAGTCTTGATCTATTTCTGCTCACCGTGTGTGCAAAACTTACCTCAGGTCTCTCTCTAGTTCTTTCTCTCTGGGCTTCATGAGCTTGGGATGATCCTACTCCTTGGAGGCCATGGGAAACATTGGATCTTGGTGGAGGGAAAATCAATTCACTCTTCCAACTATATGCATGTCTATCATGTTCTGTTACCAAGAACATTTTCTCTGACGTGTTATCCAGGTAGACAACTTTGCCTGGTATCTCTAAATCCTTCAACTCATAGATGATGACTATGCCCAATTGGCTAGGTTGATCTGGCTTGAATCTCCAAAAGGCTTCCTCTGTTTCTCTATTCAAGAATAGTTCTATGCTTTTGTTGTCTTGAGGGATCCAATCTAGACAGGCTAACAAAACCTTTTGGAAAAATCACAATTTTGTGTGAAAATCGTGATTTTGGGGGTCTAACAATCGCGATGCTGATTTCTAATGAAAATCGCGATTTTGGAAGGATCATGAAAATCGCGATGCTGAGCTCTAATGAAAATCGCGATTTTGGAAGGACCATGAAAATCGCGATGCTGAGCAACCGTGAAAATCGTGATTCTGATCAATCCCAAAAAGGTGATTTTGAGTGAAACTCGTGAAAAATGCGATTTTGGCTTAGAATTGTGAAAGATGCAATTTTGAGTGAGAATCGTGAAAAATGCGATTCTGATAGAGAATCGTGCCTCCTCAAAATTGTGTTTTTTGAAAATCGTGTTTTGAAAATCGCGATTTTGGATGAAACTCGTATTTTTTGAAAATCGTGATTGCCAACAAAGAATCGTGTTTGATCACAATCGTGTTTTTTGGCGGGAACTTCAAATTTTTGAGCGCCAAGCAATGGCGAGCAATTTTTATAGGGATTTCTTCTGAAAATTTGACATACACTTCTTGGAGCTCCCTACTTGCTCCTTCTTCTTATGTGTCCACTTCTTTCATGTGCCTCTATGCTTTGTCCTTGACCTTGAGCTTCAATAGTGATCCATTGACAAGTCATATTTTCTAGTAGAAGAATCAGAAAGGCTAACATTAATCTCTTGTTTTGACATAGGTTTTCTTTTGAAGTTCAAGGTCATAAGCTAAAAAGAAGATGGATCCCTCATGAAGTAGATGAGAGGTTCTTGATCCTCCTTTGTATCTCCCTTTAACTCTCATGCAAAAACATTTTTATTAAAACAGAATTTAAACCTGTATTCTTGAGAATGAGTACCTATGTTTGAACAATGAGAGAGCTGCCATTCCCATCTTCATCAGCATGCAGGTAAGTATATGGAGACATGATGCTCCAACCCCAGTATTGGAGTAGTGCAACGAAATAGCTGCATTCTAACACAATACTTAATGTCCCTTCTACACGATATTGAATCGTTCTTCGGAGCTTGTTTCTGCAAAGTCTTTTCCCTTCTACATGATATTGAATCGTTCTTCGGAGCTTGTTTCTGCAAAGTTTTTCATAAGAAGTTAGACTTCACGAGAACCTAAAGAACATTACGGAGAAAACTTTCTTGCTAAGTTATGCCAATTGATACACTATGAAGTCAATTGAAAATGGCTACTAAGGAAGATTTGTGCTAATTGCTCTAGAGTATACAAGCAAATACTGAAGCCCCATTCCAGGAGAAAGAAAGGGTACTTTATGCAGGAATACCCATCATAGCTTGTCTTATTAAGACTGCAGAAGCTTAATCTGCATCATTCTTACGACATTCCAATATGCGTTTGAAGATATATCTATTAACAAGAAAACAAGTCTGTTGGAGGTAACAATGGTAACATTCCAGTGTTTTTGTTTGGGGGGGGCAAGGCCTTCATGGCCGGAGAATATAGGATGGAAGTACTTCCATGTACAACGTTTTAATGTCATTTGATTGTGTGTGTGTGTGTGTGAGAGAGAGAGAGAGAGAGCATAAATCAGTCACTTAAGATCTATTCAGTTCTAGCTCTGTTACAAGGATCTTTTACAACCATCCTGGAGTCCAATTTCATCATCATTTTAGTTTAAACTACATGCATTACCACAACCACCAACATAGGTCCAAAATTATGACATACTGCCGTGTAAATGCAGCCTATTCTCATGGATTTAGACATATGACATGAAAACTGCAACATGTTCCTTCAAACGAAGTTAGAGGACACTAGAAAGAAGTGTACAACTACTGTGCAGATATCTCAAATTCTCATGTCAGTAGCAATGGCATCAGGCTCATAATTAGAGCGCAAATTCAAATATCTGTAGAGAAGATGTGATCTCCCCCCCTGCCGAAGGAAAAGAAATGTAAAATGAAAAAGAGGGCTCATTTGCCATCATATTTTGATGAAGTGATGAGCTCACAACCTAGTCCCAACGCCCTATCTGTAAAGCGAAGAAGAGGGCTGGTTGCATAGAAAGCTGCAAGCTATAGAAAAAGGAGAATGTAAGCCATTGAAAAGGAGATTCGATGCTCGTTGCAGGTTCTTGAATTTTCACTGGTAGGAGTTTCTTCTCTACACACACGATGGGGAGATGTATCTGAGTATCTTCAGCATTTATGATAGTGAAAACCTGATTGCAGCCCTCTCTTGCATTAATTCAACAAATGTATAAAGTGGGTGCTCTTTCAATGGCGAGAAAGTCAGTGGATCATATGGATTCCTTTCTATGGCGGAAACCAAAGTGTAAAAAATATATATATAAAAGGATTAACTTATTGTTTGTGGCTGCAATGGAATTGTGTGATATTCAAAGTTTACCATTGATTCCTTTTGCCTGGTTGTAAACAAGCAGAGGGCTGTATTCATTGGACATTTACCATTGGCTCCTTTTCCCTGGTTGTAAACAAGCAGAGGGCCATATTCTTATCAGATGAAGGAAAGGCGAGAGCCTAGGCTGACTTGAGGCTGGAGAAGCGGCGCATGGAGGCTCTTTTCTTCAGATTTTCCGCCTCCCCCACCTTTCACCACATTAAAAGCAGCTGAAGAGAAGGGCGAGACCCAGCATTGCCATCGGCATCTCTAAAAAAGGAGAAAAAGATCTCCATAGCCACTGATTGTGTCAATATCCTTCTCAATGATTTTTCTTCCGAGGGGAAAGTGTTCCACACTCTCTCTCTCTTTCTCTCTCTCTCTCTCTCTCTCTCTCTCTCTCTCTCTCTCTCTCTCTCTCTCTCTCTCTCTCTCTCTCTCTCTCTCTCTCTCTCTCTTTCTCTCTCCTGAACCTGGAAATGACAGAACTTTTCGAACTCTGTGACATGATGCAGATATTAATAGAGCTCGTTCCATTGTGTGGCCTGAATCCACCGCATAGCATTTGAATGAAATTGAGCAGCTGTGCAGATGCAGATGACCAAAGAATGGGTGATAAGATCTTTTTCCCTTCAAAACTAGATGAAACAACCTTAAATTAAAGAGAAGAGAACATAGAACAGAATTAAATTAAAGAGAAGATAACATACAACAGAATTAGAGGGAGATACAAAGCAGGCTCAAAAGCCTTTCTTCCCCTTCACAAGGGATCCATATGGTTCTACGCTTGTCTCCTTGAATCAGTAAAGCTTTCTTGTGCTTAAAGGGTGGCTCACTGTTGTGCTCTTTTCTTTTTCTACCTAGGAATTCGAAGGATTTCTCGATCGACCACTCTTTAGGAATTGAACCGAAGTTGCCGGAGCATCTTTCCTTCCAAATCTTCCATGGCACCTCACCTCTGATTACAATCACATTTGAGTTGCAGGAATGCTACTTAGAGGAGTAAATGCACCTCCAAACTTTATAATCATTTCATGTGCACACATAAAAAATTAATGAATGCTTACATTGCATAATTGTGTGAAATACTTATATGAGATCGGGGGGGTGGTGTAGCTGTAATGCTCTTAAGCCTTGGCTAAAGGTATGGAGTTCAAATTCTATCGATTGACTAGACATCAACCTCTATGTGGGGAATAAGAGGTTCCCTTGGATGTGTGATTTTGTTCTTTCAAAAATCAGCCCATAAGGAGAGTAAGTTATAAGATTCAAAACTCCTCCCCTCCTAGAAAACAAAAAATCTCTTACTTATGGAATCATATTAAAAATCCTCATGTGTATCTCTCCCCTTAACCGTTTGTAGCATTTTTTCTATAGGATGTCCCGTCCTGCTTGTATTTGGAGGCCCCAAACATATAGCTGATTCTCATCTCATACCACTACTATTACACTCACTCGACACAAGTTTTCTCTAATAATATCGTTTTGTAAATAAGACACTCTGCAATTTCACATGTTACTTGTTTTCATTTCATGTCTATAGATGTCCTAATAGGAAGAAAGAAGTTGTATGGATGATTAGCGATTCATGTGAATCCATGTTTGGCAGCCTAAGAGATAGAAATATGAGGATAAACTTTAATGTAGAAAGTGAAATCGATTAAAATCTATCATTCATTTCATTGATCACGAAGAAGCGGATTTTGCATCACCCGATTGGTGAGAACACTAGCTTACATGTTGAGGTAGATGAGGGTCATATCGGACCATTTATGTTTAGAAGATGGTTTAGCTAGACTTGAATCATTTCCAAGTAATATTTTGTTAGTTTTGTGCATAATAAATCGCAAAAGCTATCATTTCTTTAACATGTAGGCCCAATTTCTAGTTTTGTCTATCTTGATATTCATGAAAAAAGTTAGTCACTTTGGCATACTTCATATTGGTAGACCCCATATGTCGATCCATGTATGGGTGATAATTCACTACGTGGGTGATGGCTTCCATGCCAAACTACTCATGCTCAATCGTTGGATTAAGGCCACATCTTTTCATGGCCTATTTACAAATGGGTTTTGCTCTAGCCCGAGCATCAAATTCAGCCAAGATATCTCCACCTTGATTTTCCCAGCTAGAGTTGTCTACATCACAATCGAAGCCCTACCTTGAGAATGAATGTATCGACAAAACATCAGCATTGTAACTGATATTTGTAAGAAATTTTATGGTTTTTCTTCTATATCTATTCAACTAATTTCCACATTCCATAATCTCTTTCTTACATCTCTCTCTGTATCTCTCTCTCTCTCTCTCTCTCTCTCTCTCTCTGCACTTGGGCACAAGTAGTGGCATAAAATGTCTGGGAATAACTCTGATGCATCTCTTCTCTACGAGTATATCTTCTTGTTCGCTTGTTTCTTTACTCTTTTGTCTTTGTCTAGTCTTCGCAGATAAGATTTAGAGCAACTTTTTTCGTGCTGTACATCGATTCTTCAAAAAAGGAAGACTCATTCGAAACCAATGTCATTAGTATACTCAAATAACCTTTCTTCATGAATGGTAACCTGTGAGACTTTCCAAATTGACATGCACTACACTTATAAATCATATGTTTTTTTGACAAATTAGGGAGTCCAAGTATACTTTGGTCCCTGCAAATTTGCTTTAATGACCTTTCACCAATATGTGCTAACCTTTTGTGCCATACTTCCAATTCTGTGAGTGTCTGACTACCATAATTAAAGAGAGCAATGTTTCTAGTGTCTTGTAATTCAAATGTGAACAATCTACCTGCCTTTTCACCTTTTGCAATTCTTCTGAATCCTTGACTTGGATCTTTAACAAATGCTCCTGCTTTTGTGAACCTGACTTGCAACCCTTTCTCTACTATCTGCCCAACACTTATCAAATTCTTTGTAATGGTAGGGACATAGAGTACCTTACTGAGTAGGTTGATGTTTCCATCAAGTGCTTTGACATTGCCTATTTTCTCCACATGATGTTTTGTGTAATCTCCTATTTGTACCTCATGCTTATTCCTTGGATCTTCTAAATCTGATAGGAGTGCCACATTTCCTGCCACATGATTTGAACAACCTGAATCTATGTAGAAAACATGCTCATCGGATTTACCTTGTGGCATAGCCATGCTCATGATCAATAATGAATCCTCTTTTTTGAGCCTTCTGTGTAGTTATTGAAGTCTCTCCTTCCTTTGTAGCCTCCTTGATAGTTTGAATGATTGTACTTGTTGTAGTTGCCATGATAATTGTTGAACCTTCCTCTTGAGTAGCCATAACTTCCTCTATTGTATCCTCTACCTCTTTGATTCCTGGAATTCCTAAAGCAATTTTCCGTTGTATGATTAGTTAGTCCACAAATAGATCATGAGTTGGAGTCTTGAGATCTCCCCCTGCCTTGTCTCTCCTCTTCCTCTACCTCTGCCATGTCTTCCTCTACATGCATAGTTAGCTTGATATGTACCTACTTCATCATCCACTTTCTTTGCCTTTCCTTTCTTATCTTTGGACTTGCTTTTATCAGTATATAAGGCTGAAGATTGATTACCTTTAGAGATTTCTCCATTTTTTATAAGCTTTGCCTCTTGACTAAGTAGTTGTCCAATGAGTGTATTGAAATCAGGTACATGCATGTCCATGTACAAATCAATAGCTGTGGTGAATGCTTCCCACTTGTCATCTGCCTTCAAGCCATTGATGACCTGCCTTACAACTTGCTCTTCATCTATTACCTCTCCAATGCTTCCCAACTGATCTGCTATGTCCTTGAGCTTTGTGACAAAATCAATCACATTTTGTTTGGGAGCCTTCTTGAGATTGTGAAATCCAGCCATAGTTGATGCTTCCTAGCTTTGGTACTTGAAGAGAAGAAGACTTCAAGTGCATCCCACACTTCCTGAGATGTCTTACAACTTCTAATGTGAGGAAACAAAAAATTTGAGATAGAGTTGAGGAGATAAGACCTTGCAAGTGCATCCTTGGAGCACCATGTGCTCAATCTTTCTTGCTCTTCTTGTGTTGGTTGACTTTTGTTCCTGAAACTTGGCATAGCTTCATCTCCAGCCACATAACCATATAAACTTCTACCTTCAAGATAAGCTTCCATCCTTAATGACCAAGCTCAGTAATTGCCTCTATCCAATTTGTCAACTGATGAAGGAAATCAATCTTCCATTTTGTCCAACCTTGCTCTCATACCACTGTGAAGAGATGGATAGGTATGTGCTTGAAGATGAAGAGGTGTTGCAAAATCCTTGATCTACACCAGCCAAATGAACTCCACGAGTATGTGGTGGGCCCTTTTAGCTTGCCAATGGATGTATTAGACACCCTATGTACCTTGGAAGATCCCTCTCAAAAAGATAGATCAAAACAGATAAGTTGGAGTTAGCTTAGAGGTGAAGAACTTGCTATTTTTGGTTCATACACCTGTCTAGTGTTTTGCATAATTTTCTGAGCATAGCAGCAATTAGCTTAGGTCCTCTTGGGGAAGTCTGGTTAACTTATAGAGGTTACTTTCAAGATTAATCTCATCAAAAATTATAAACCACACACTGAGAACAAGGAGGAATAGTGATTTCTCAATCGACCACTCCCTGGGGGGATCGCCGAAGTTGAGAGCACACCTCTCCCGCCAAATTTTCCACAGGACTTCCCCTCTGATGGCGTTCCAGAGTGTCGCAGAGCAGCCGATCGCTTCTCCCAAAAGGACTTGTTTCCAACTAAGCTGTTTTTGAAGTCTGATTTTCATTCCAACCGTCTGCCAGATTCTGTAGGAGTTGGGGCAAGTAAGGAAGATGTGTGGGACATCTTCGATAGCACGGTGGCAGCGTTTGCACCAAGGAGGGATCCCACAAAGTTTGCTAGCCTTATGGTTGGTCCAAATTCCTCGATGAAGAATTTGCCATAAGAGGACAGACTTCTTAATCTCTATAAGGGGGTGCCAGATACCCATGAATTTCATGTCCCACCGAAGCCGCGTCCAAGACAGGCACCACTTCTTGTTGAGGCTGATCTGGAGGTCAGCCGTTTCTTTGATGTTCGGGATTTTGAGTAGGCTATTTCCATTGTGCCATTTGAGACCAAGCGAGTTCGGTGTGTCGTGTCCCATGAGAAGGCGAGTCTTGTGACGATCCCAAGCGAGGCATCTGCTTTGCAAAGTGTTCCATTCTTCGTAGGAGATGTTTATGCGAGGGTCAATATCCTCGAAGTTGATCCAGCTGTTGGTGTCATGTTTCCAGAGGTGTTTCCATTTTTTGAATCCTTTGTTCCATAACTTCTTGGCATTTTGGATGTTCCACGACTCCACACTCCTGATGCCATGTATCGGAAACCAGATAGAGTCGTTTTGTCTGATTCCGGCCGCCCACTTCCAGTCCTCACTAATTCTTGTGAAGCTTTTGACTTTATTCCAGCCCTTCCAAAGGGAGCACACGAGATTGGAGCCTTTCGGGAAGACGGGGATCGGGGAGAATAGCAGGGTCATGATGTCAAGATTCTTCCAGTTCGGGAACCCCATGAGGGCCAACTCATTCTTGTTTCTGAAGATCAGCTTGGCCCACGAGGCCTCCCTATTGCACCAAGCCTTAATCATCCATTTGGCTGCCAGTTTGTTAGCCGTACACCCAATGTCCAGGATACCAAGCCCCCCACTATCTCTAGGGCTAGTGCAGATGGCCCATTTGATTTTAGGCACCCCCCTTCTGTTATGATCGCCCGTCCAAAGAAAGTTTCTACAAATACTATTCAGTTTGGACAGGCCTTGCTCATTCGGTCTCCAACAAGAAAGGAAATAGATGGTAGAAGAGAGGAGGAACGTGTTGATAACCATCGCACGTCCAGCGAGATTAATTTGCATACCTCTCCAATAGTTAAGCTTGTTTTCGAGTTTGGCCAGCACCCAGTTCCATCGCTGCTCCATAGAGACGCCAAACCCCAAGGGGATTCCAAGAAGTCGAAAGATTTGGCCCTGCGGAATGATTTGACAGCCATGATCAATGAGAAGGCCAGGATGATGTCCCACAATAGCCCTAAAGGCGGTCTTAGAGTGGTTGATTTTGGATCCAGAGGCATCACAAACGGTAGCAAGACACCTCCAGAAAGTATCCAGGCTGGTATTATCATTGTGAACGAACGCGTTCATATCATCGGCAAAAAGTCTCATGATGATTTGACTGTGGTCGTGAGGCAGCCGGAGGCCTTTGATATTGCCAGCCTCCACATGATGTGCCACAAGTCTGCTCAGCCCCTCGGTGGCGATGGCAAAAAGAAGGGGGGCCAGAGGGCACCCTTGTCTAATAGATCTTTTAAGATGGATCGCCTTCGAAAGTTTTCCGTTAACGTTAATTTGGGTCGTTGCGTTTCCGAGAAGGGTCGCGATCATCTTGGTGAATTTCTGACTACATCCGAGATCTTGGAGCGACTGCAGAATATAGTCCCATTCTAGCCTGTCGTAGGCTTTGTCAAAGTCGATCTTGAGGAAAACCACATCTTGATTAGACTCATTTGCAAATTGAATACCTTCCCAAATATCCATAATGGTTTCCAGGATAGACCTGCCTTTGATGAAACCTTTTTGGTCCTCACTAAGCCAAGATCTCAGGTGGCACGAGAGTCTGTTGGCGATGACTTTGGTGATGATCTTGTATCCTGTTTGGAGCATCGTAATAGGCCGCCAGTTCTCGATTCTGTTCTTTTCCCCCTTCTTGTGTATCAACTTGATAATTCCATTATTTAGACAAGAAGGAAGAGCACCAAACTTTAGCGCTTCTTGCCAAACCATCCGGAGAGGGGTGGCAACCACCAGCTTGAAGGATTTAAAGAACTCGTTAGTGAGTCCGTCGGGTCCCGGGCTTTTACCGAGAGGGAGGGCATCAATGACCTCAATGATTTCTGATTCAGCGATAGGGGCATGAAGCAGGGAGTGGAGGTTGGGTGGTATTCTCCGGGGGGAAACCCTAGAAATGGCAGCCATACAGTCCCTTCTATGGTGGGAGAGGGGGTTCGAGGTTCCCAGGAGTCTCGTGAAGTGCCCTTCGATGATGCCAAAATTATCTTCTTCCGAATTGCATACATTGCCACGTGGATCTAGCAGTAGGGGGATCGATTCTCTGTTGTGTTTCCTTTTAAGGATACGGCACATCTCTTTGGTGGGTTTGTCGGCTTTGCCAGCCCACCACTCCTTGAAGAAGATTTGCAAGTTTTTCCTTTGTATTTCTTCCTCGTATCTCAACACTACTCTGATTTTTCGGAGACCTTTCTGGGCTTGGTGTTTTCCTTTGTTCACTTCCTCCTCGAGCCGCCAGAGTCTGTGGTAAAGAGCTTCCCTGCGAGCCCGCCGCACAGTCTCGAGCATCTTCTTAGCTCTGATCATGATCTTACGAGACTTGTCGACCGCACTTCTCCAGCACTTGGCTGGGGCCAAGCCAGAGGCGAACGCCACCTTCCACACATCGGCAATCTCTTGATGGACGGAGGGGAGAGAGAAGGTGGTTGCATTGGCATGGAACCACGGAGCCTTGCGGATCTTGTTGGAAGGTTGAAAAGTGATAACGATCGGGTAGTGATCAGAGATAGTGAGGTCAGTGCGTTGCGTGATGGTAGGGTGGCCCCACTGATGAGTAAAACTCTGAGAGATGTAGCATCTATCGAGTCTAGCTTTCCTCAGGTCCTCGCCCGCTTGGAGATTCGACCAAGAAAAGCCACTCGAGTCTTTGAATTCAACCAAATCCAAGTGGAGTTTGGTCATGTCCCACGTTTCTTTCTCCCGACTGTCGATGATCCTGCCCTTGCCCATCCATCTGTCCATAGGGTCCTCCACCATGTTGAAGTCTCCACATATAAGCACGTTGTGAGGAAGCGAGTCTAAGGAAGCCCAAGTGTTCAGTCTCTCCAAATCCCCGTTAGGGGCGTACAGAGAAACAATAGTAGCACAAAGAGGAGCACCAAAAGAAACAGCAATCCAACGGTGACTTACATCTTCAATGGAGTTCTCAAGCTTTTCAAACCAGAGTTGTTTAACACCGATAACCGTTCCTCCAGACCCCCGCTGGTGCTTCGTTGGGATCCACACATGGGCCGAGGAGACCTGTCTGAGCCGCTTCTGGAGGTCTTCTCCGTCAATTTTAATCTCTTGAATACATATAAAGTCTGGGTTTAAGCTAATGTCGCGAAGCCATTGACCAATGATGGTCGCTCTTGAGGGGTCGGTTAGCCCTCTAGCATTTAGCGAGATGACAATCATTTTTGTATTGATCCCTCTTTGCGGGAGGGAGCTTTGTCCTTTCTTCTCTTGGCTTCGTCTTTCTTTTTCGCTGGGATCTGATCCTGACTTAGAAGTCGGTTCTTGTGGGGGCTTTTCCAGGGTAACTCCATAGGCTGTTTTCCTTTGCGGGATGCCCCTTGCTGGGGAGACTTGGGCCCCGTGCTCGGCACCGTTTCCGGGATCGTCGATCCAATGATGGAACTTTCACTATCCATGTTGTCTTCGTTACTAGTGGTGAAACCATCTTCTTTGCTTGTAGTGTAACCCTCCTGGGGGGTTTCTTTATTGTCAGGGATCTCTAGGGCTTTGTCG
Organism: Ceratopteris richardii; assembly: GCA_020310875.1. Classification (NCBI taxonomy): domain Eukaryota; kingdom Viridiplantae; phylum Streptophyta; class Polypodiopsida; order Polypodiales; family Pteridaceae; genus Ceratopteris; species Ceratopteris richardii. The sequence goes on from CM035407.1 coordinate 66,047,793, forward strand.
TAGGTGTCTACCTCAAGTAGCTTCCCACCTGGGTAGTCAAGCTCATTGATCTCCTTTCCTAGATTGCAATACAAATTGCTGTAGGGGTTAAGTGGCAGGTTGTTTCTCTCAACGTTGGCCCTAGGGCTTCTTTTCCTTCTTCTTCTAACTTCAATAAAGCCATCAGCATCAGCTTGTGGATTAAGGAGGCCCTTGCCTTCCCCTTCCTTGGTCGAGTGGGTCAAATCGCCAATGTTGTCTTGAGCAGTTTTGGAGGCTTCTTGAAAGCGCTTGTTTTTTTGCCTGAAAGGGCAATCTTTAATCCTGTGACCTTGTTGGCCACAACGGAAGCACGCGTTGGGAAGATTTTTGTAGGTGATGTCCTGCTCCCATACATCTCCTTCGCCCATGTCCACTTTGATCATTGATGGAAGCGGCGAGCTGAGGTCGGCCTCGACACAGATTTGGGGGTGCCACCTAGCGTTGAACGAGTGTCTTGCACCTTCATAGATGAGACCACCAATGTCTTCGCGTGAAGCCAGCGGCTTGCCGATAGGAGAGACAATGTCCCACACGAAGTTGTACAAGAAGTAAGGAAGGTTAGGGAGCTCAACCCAAAGAGGGTACCGAAGCGATTTCGATTTGTCGGGAGTAAAGTCCGAGGACCATCTGAATAGGCACAGGGTCGCCCGACCGAACTGCCATGTGCCAACGCTAAGGGCTTGGAACGCCATCTCTTCATTTTCAAAGACTAGTAGCATGTGGTTCGCTGGTAAGAACTGACATTTGCTAACAATAAGACCTCGAGGGAACCACTCTTTTCGAAGCCATTGTCGCACAGTTTCGAGCGGGGGCCTAGGGCCAAACACTTGGCCGACGAGGCAAACTTTCTTGAGCTCCTCCTGAGCAGACAGAACTGCGGGTCTACTGAGGGACACGATGGGGGATTCAACACTATCGGATGCCCCAGGGGCGGCACACGACCCCCCCTCCAGCAGAGCGGCCAGGACATCGGTCTCCCTAGGGGGAGGGGCCCGGTTACTTTTCACGAGAGAGGATGAAGCCACATCCATGGGGCCCACGAGCGTCGTCAACAGTGGAGACCTGCGTTGTTGGGCGCTGTCAGTTGTGCGCTCACGATTGCTCGATCATAACTTGCTGCCTTCTGTCTGTCGCACAAGTGAAGCTGTCGCACAAAACCCGTCTATCGCACGATAGAAATCGAGCACACGCTAGACGGCACCAGGGACTACGGGCTGCTAGAAATCCATGGCGTTGCTGTCAAGTGTGACAGGTTCATAGAGTGCACTAAGCACTACTACATTTCAGCACTTCTTCTCACGATCCACTTTCAGAAGCTTAAAGCTTTTAGCTAATCGATTAGCAGCAAACTCCGTCCGTGGGTACAGACTTCACCATCCGACGGCACGCATTTGACATTGAAAAAAAGGCTTTTAAAACCGTGGGTCCACCGAAACCTCGCGAATTGTCACTTGATTTGAGGATAGTTTATCTAGCTTTGAACCTCTGGTGCTAAGCTTGTTTCGTTCACGGGTTGTCCCTTACTAGTAGCCACGTGCTTAGCCGCTGCTTAATAACTAGGTGAATGATTCATTTCCGCTCACATTCGTTCTTTGAAAAAGACAAAGCAATATAGGACAGTTCAACACGAATACAGGATTTCTTCTTTTAAAAGAGCAACTCTAGCAAGAACCAAACACAAGTGGTCAGGTTCCCACACGAAGCGCCACCAGTTAGTCCGCTTAGAACCTCACAAGCTGACAAGCGCGAAGGATAAAAGGCAAACTAGACTGCACCAGCCCCAGGCCTAGTCGAAGAAAAAGCGACGTGCACAAGCCCCCAAGTCACGATCAAACACGCACGTCGTCAGTCGCGAAGCAGAAGGAACCCCGCTAGTTCCCTGTCGATCGTCGGCGCCGGCGCAGCATCGCCAAGGCGAGGAGCTAGTTCCCAGTCGATCGCGACTGACTGGGAACGCGATGGACAAAGAACCAACTCAATCCAGTTCCCTGTCGATCGCGACTGATAGGGAGCCCTATCGATCGCGAAGGATGGGGAACACCGACCGATGCAAAATCGCCTTCCCACCGTCGCAGCAGCCTCCGTCGCAGCAGCCAACAAGGCTAATTTCTGATGTTCCCTTCTCCACCCCTAGTTTTCAATTTTGTTATTATCTCCCCTTTTGTGAATTAACTTGATGACGCCGTTATTAAGGACACAGGGATCATTTCTTGTCTGTGTAGCAATCGCCAGAATTGAAAAAGCTTCAGGAGCGCAAGAGGAGCATTGCGCAGCCTGCGTAGCAGGGGCAGGATCGCCTGGAACTCATGATACCATGTGGAAATTGAGGATGGAGCATGTACAGCACCATTACGCAGACATACGGCGACACCACGCAGAGACGCCAAGACGTTATCTACTAGACAATAAGTTGAATCTAACAAGCTTTAAATCATTGAATTTGGATAAGTACACACTACGAAACAGCTCTGACAAGATGAGTAAAAAATTTGGGTACCTCACAGAGAAGTGAAAATGACAGACAGGGTTGACTTCAACTGAACATAACTGAAGATTGCAATACCCAAATGAAATAAAATCTGATGAGCGTATATTAAACTTATAGAGGTAACTTTACCAAGTTAAATCACTGAAAATGATGCACCAAGCTCAGAGAAACCATCTCTGCACTCTGACTGAGAAAACTGAGAGATATGGCAGTGAGTAGTACACTTCACAAGAACATGAAAATATGAACTCAAATGATCATGAAAATGAAAGTATATTGCTTGTACAATACAACGGACTTACTGATACATATGTGTGCCTTGTAATCACACCTTGATATGGCATAAAGCTCAGCTCTTGGAGGTCTTCACATAGGTCTCTCTAACCACGACTAAAGTTGCCATCTATTTATAGTTGAGTTTGGGAGGCTAACTTCCCTCAATCACTCTCCAATCAATTAGTGATTGATTTGATTCTCTACCTACCACAAATCACGAATTCGTGGCTCCTCTTTCCCTTTTTGATCAAGTGGACTCAACCACTTAAGATTCTCTCACTTTTACATTAAGTAAACTCTTCAAAAGTTACAAGAGGTGGTTCACAAGTGAACTTTGCATAGTCTTCATTTTAAAGCTTCTTCTATGACTTTGTGGGACTCAAGCCAATACTTAGGCTTGTCATAGACTTGCTCCAGCAAAGAATCCTTCAACCTACTTTTTATTTATGAGTTTAAAAATTAGTTATTAAGGTTTGTTAGCTTTTCATATCCACTGTCCTTTGAAAAATAATTCCAATTTTCGCTCTTGATTTCATCATCAAGCTGAAATTGTTTTCTATTATGAGATCCAATTGAAAATCCACTCTTCCTTTGTTAACTTTTGTGTCAAGATGGAAGAGCCTTTTAAATAGTTCATCTCTTATTTCTTTTCTTGTCCTTTGGATCCCTTTATGTAATCTTTGTAAGATTGATTCATACCTTTGTCTTGATTTCATCATCAAGCTGAAATTGTTTTTTATTATGAGATCCAATTGAAAATACACTCTTCCTTTGTTAACTTTTGTGTCAAGATGGAAGAGCCTTTTAAATAGTTCATCTCTTATTTCTTTTCTTGTCCTTTGGATCCCTTTACGTAATCTTTGTAAGATTGATTCATACCCTTGAATGTTTGAGTCCAACACTGAGAAGGTGTGCATTGGCCCTAGAAAATATCTCTGCATGCATACAAACTTTTGTGGTGCATTGAAGGAAAGTAAAACATTGAAAGATCAACATGGAAGTAGGGAGCCCTATTGCCTCTAACTAGAGACTAGAAGGACAACACAATAGGGAAGTGGTTGGATTAAACAAGGCTTGTTCAAAGAGCAACACATAATCTCAAGAAAATTGCCAATATGCACTTTTAAAAGTTCATTTCTACTTCGCATATTAGGCCACAAAAAGAGCAAGGGGGCTCAATCAAGTTTTGGTGCAACCTTAGACAATCCAAGAAAGCCTTTGCATGATCATCTATGGATTTACTTTGAGTTCTTGATATTCATTAACGGTTCCTAGCATATTGAATATGTAGCCACCTATTTTTGATAAGTATCAAAAGTGGAATCTTAAAAGATAGACACTTAATAATGATTGAACCTTAGAAGAACCCCTCCCCTACCACAAGGGTGATGATTTAAGATCCAAATGTGTTGCAATGAGATCTATCAAAGTATTTGCATAAGTGTGGTATTTTCTACCTTAACCTTTGAGTTCCATACACAAAGAAAACCAAAGAGGGGTGCAAATCTCCAAAGTTTGTAGCCACCTATTTTTGATAAGTATCAAAAGTGGAATCTTAAAAGATAGACACTTAATAATGATTGAACCTTAGAACAACCCCTCCCCTACCACGAGGGTGATGATTTAAGATCCAAATGTTTTGCGATGAGATCTATCAAAGTACTTGCATGTGTGGTATTTTCTACCTTAACTTCTTTCTGGAAGATAAAGCCTTTAGGATGACACTTTTTTACTTCATCCTGTGGTTTATTATCTCCACCTTCTAACAAGAGTTGACACTCAAGGTCAAGCACAAGGCATGGGAACACATGAAAGAAGTGGACACACAAGAAGAGGGAGCATGTAGGGAGCTCCAAGAAGTATATGTCAAATTTTCAAAAGAAATCCCTATAAAAATAGTGATTTTGATCACTAAAACCCATTGTACATATCATTTTCCATTTTTGAAACTCCATTTTGTTCAACCCAAGGAGTCTTTGAGCTTGAGGAATACTAGAAATATCTACCTACCAATTTTCACAATTTTAAGACTTTGTTTGGGCCCTCAAATAAGCCTTGGAACCTAATATTTAACTAGGCTAAAAACTAGTTTGGGCAGGGCCAAAACTAGTCAAAAAAATATAAAAAGAGCTAAAGAGATCATTTTTTAGGTTAGCTTGTTGTAGATTGAAGCTTTTGTAAGAGAGTTATTTTATAATAGAAATCCTTCCATTGTTCCTCTCTTTGTTCTTGCGATGTGTGTGTGTATATATGTGTATGCATGCTTGTGTGCTTCTCACTCATGCACTTGTGCCTTCACCTACTCATGGTTTTCATACCTATCCTCACGTCTCCGTGGATTGACATTTATGAGGTGGATCTCCTCACATTGGTACTCACCATTGTGCTAGAGTGATGTTGGAGTTTGAGGTCTGCAGAAGCACGCGAACAGCACAAGGAAGAAGAAAAAGTTTGGAGCATAACACACAATACTCAATGAATTACCACTAGAATGTACAAAGATAACTAACCTGTTAGGGCTATAGGCATATATACAAGCCGAGGGAAGAAAACCTCCTAAAGAGGGAAAAATGTGCCCCGGCATCCTAGTGTGTTCACACACATCACTACCTAAATATATCAACAAATCCCTCCTGGGAGTGATGCGATGAACAAGGAGCTGGCACTCATGTATAAGGAAGTGTCAAGATATGTGGAATCAATCCACAAAAGGACGTAAGCCCAAAGCTTTGTGAAAAGCTTCAAATTTCTCCCTAGCTAGAGCCTTCATAAAAAGGTCTGCAATGTTATCCTATGTGGGCACATATGCCAAGTTGATCTCTCCCGTAGAGAACCTCTCCTTGACATAATGATAATGCACCTCAATGTGCTTAGTTGTGAGCATGGAACACAAGGTTGCTCGCAACTGCCAATGTGCTCTGACTGCCAGTGAAGATGGTGGTGGCAGAAGACTAACCAACATCCAAATCAGCCATAAGACATGTGAGCCACACACACTCAACAGTCACTATGAAAGCTGCCCTATACTCAGCCTCGCAATTGGAAGTGACCAAAGTAGGCTACTTCTTGCTCAGCCAAGATATGCATGAGCTACCAAGCATGAAGCAAAAAAGACTAGTGGACACACGAGTGTCATAGCAACTAGCCCATTTAGAGTCAGAAAAAGCATGCAAAACTAGCGATAGTGATCCCCCCTTGGGATAAAACAACCCAAGTAGCTGGGTACCACTCAGGTATTGAAATATGTGCTTAACTGCCTACCAATGCTTGACACTTGGGCAATGCATAAAGGTGCTCATTTGTGAGACAAAAAACTGAATATCTAGCTGGGTAATGCATAAGTAAAGCACGCATCCAACAACCTACTCATAGAGAACAGCATCAAATGCATCTTCAGCATCATGAAGACTCAATCCTAAATCTATCTCCATAGGAATGGCAATAGGTTTACAATCTTCAAGTAAAAAACGCTACAATAACGTGTCAATATACTTCATTTGACACAAAGCTATTGTTGAGCCCATAAAAGTCATGATGGTCAAAGCGGTCAAAGTCAACAAGGTCAAGGTCAAGCCAACAGGGCAAAGTCAAAGTGCCTAAGTGACAATTAATTGGAAAAAAAGGGTAAATTGGAGAAGCGGTTGTGTATTTTCTCTAATTTTCCTAAAGATCAGAATGTGTTTTAAAGCGTTTAGAAGGTTTAGGTGAATCCCCCTTAGCACACAAAGGAAGAATTAAAAGGGAATATGAAGGCATGTGAAGCGGAAAAATGTACGCACATGAAGATATGACCCCATAAAATTTTTTTTGGTTTTACACTAAAGTCACTACAAGACAAAGGGCAATTCGTTGGCCGCCAACTAAAAAGAGAATCTTGGGACATCAAAGGAAGCCCAAGAATCCATGACAGTTAGAAGTCACGGGACCGGAGGATTCAAGAAAGAGGACAAAGGCTATTCTTGGACACATTGAGAGAAGGAGCAGGAGAGAGCTCAGAGGAAGCAAGAAGAGCCACCAGTGTGCGACGACACTGAGGAGTGCAAGAGGTGTCAAGAGGAAGGTGTGCAGAGAAGGCGGATTGGATTCCAAGAGTCCCAAGGTCTATTGTGTGTGTGCGCCGAGATACCAACTCCTTAGCTTGGTGGAAGCTTAGTGCAAGGTGTGCACAAGGGAAGCGTGAAGCGAGTGAAGGATTGGTGCAGGAGAGGCCATTGCCAGAGGACTTGAGATAATTGGTCTCCAGTAATTGATATTCTCTGAAGTTGTATTTAGTCATTGATTAGACTGTGTGCAGTCATTGTAATTGTTGCAAGATAATCAATATTCAAGGTTTCTAAGAGTATTCCTTTGCAGAAGTTCTCACTGTATTCCATTTTTATCATCTCCTTTCCCTCCTACAAACCCTCAAACTCCTTCTTGTCCATGAATCCCCAACAAATTTGGCACGCACGGTGGGACCTCCAAGGAGATTTGAGCTTAGGAGAAGGTCAATTACAATTGGAGAACAATACGTCGGTGTCGACATTAACACTCGAGTGGACTACTAAAGAGGTACATACTTATATCAAGTGTCTCATATTAAGTAGATTATGACCAGCTCATGACCGCAACCCGGTCACAAACCTTGAGGGTCAAGTGCAAGCAGACAAGAAGAAAGGCGGTCAGAGGATCATCGAGTCCACTTTCATCAACTTCATCTGTAGGAAGCATGGCAGGACAGGTAGACCTAGAAACCTTACTCTCCAGATTAAACATAAAATTTCCCTCTTTCAGAGGCTTAGCCCATGAGGATCCAGATGAGCACATTCGAAGATTTCTTGCATTATGCAAGACTAGAGGTCTAATGGGTAGGGAAGATGCTTTCTTGATACTCTTCCCTGCCACATTGGAAGGTCTGGCCGACAAGTGGTTCAACCAATTTGCTGAGAATCACTTTACCTCTTAGGATTTGATGAAAGAGGCCTTTAAGAATCAGTTTCAGCATGGCAACACGGCAGAGATCATTATAGAAGAATTAGAAAACTTGAAATTGGGACCAGGAGAAAAGTTCCCAGAATTTGTGACCAGGGCCAAAGCACTAATGGCTAAACTACCGGATCCACCACATGACTTCTTTGTTAAGAAGTGGTTAGCCAAACCCCTACCTGTGGTCACCCAATGCAAAATAAAAGAGTTAGTACTACCTACTGCCCCTGTTGAGGAATTCATCAATACGGCCACACGCCTAGAGCAGATAAGGCACCAATATGGTGCAACTTCTTCTCAACCAACCTATGGTACGGAACTGGAGGACCCAGTGATCCAGTTAAGAAGGGAGCTGGAGGGCTTGAAAAGGAATAAGCCCTACCCAGAGGAGGAGACTGCTGTAGCTCAGCTGAGAAGAGAAATCGAAGCACTCAAGCTCCAAAAGGAAGAGGAGGCCCAAGCAGAAGAATTAGCTCAGCTGAGACAAGAATTGCAGGAACTCAAAGGAGGCGGCATTAAGAATGGACTCTGGTGCTCCATGTGCAGCAAGCAAGGGCACATAGTAAGTGAATGTCCTCTGCTAAATGTGACTTGTCAATTATGCAAGAAAATTGGGCATGAGGCCCATGAATGCCAAGTAAGGGGAATGCCGGCCACGACATACTGGAAACAAGGAGGACTTTTGCCACCAGCAAATGTGATGGCAGCCGCAGCGAATCCTGGTAATACTATAATCCTAGACCGAGAAGTAACTTTGCAAATGGGCCTAGAAGGCCAATAATTTGCTTCAGATGTGGAGAATGCGGACACTACCAATCTAGATGCACTCTCCCAGAAAATGCACCTCCTTGCAGGAACTGTCCAGAAGCTAGGGACCATTATACAAACTGTTGTCCTAAAAACCAAGCTTCTACTTCCGGACCTCATCTCCAAATGATTTCGGTATACAAGGAGGAAACATTATCTCAGGTCAAGGAGCCCTCCATATCTACCAGGGTGGTACAATTAGAAGAACTTGAATCCTTTACCGTACAGACAAGAAGCAAGGGGAAAGCTCAAGTAGATGTAAGCCAAGAATCAAGGATTGGGGGATTCAACAAAGACAAAGTTGCAGCTGAAGACAAGGCCACCATGGGTGCAGTCACAAAACAAAAGGAAAACCTCATAGGCTCCAGCGATGTCATTGGGCATGCCTTCATCAGAGCTCAGGAAGAGTTGAACCAGGCAAATGGAGCCCATCCGATTAAAGAGTCCGAAGCTTCTAAACTACTCAAGTCTATGAAGAAAGAGGTTAGTATTTTTGATCTAATAAAGATGGATGGAAAATTCAGATCAGAGTTATTGCAGATAATCGATGAGGCTTCTACTACAAGTTTCGTGGCCACTGCTGCTATCCTACATAAAGGCATAATTGTAGGGGAAGCACCCCTTACGGATTACAAAAGTCCTCGACTGACAGTATCTATAAAGGGTTATGAATTTCAGGGTGTTATTGTGGATGGTGGTTCGGGCATCAACCTGATGCCTGAGCATACAATGATAAAAATTGGACTCCGCCCTTCCAGACCGGCAAATTTCACTGTTACCCTGGCAGACCAGAGCAAAGTAAGACCTGTGGGAGTGATTCCAAAAGTCCCTCTTGAGATACAAGGCAATATGTTCATACTGGACTTTGTTGTTTTAAGATTGCCCCAGATTGAAGGAGGATTTCCACTCTTAATTGGGAGACCATGGTTGAGACACGCAAGTGTCATCCACGATTGGGGCAAAGACACTATGTGGGTACAAAAGAAAGGGCAAGAGCTCACACAGCTTTACTTGGAAGAAGGTCCGGATGACCAAGGAAACACTAGCATGATGCAAAAGGTTGGCATTTGCATGGAACCAGAACCAGAAGATCAACCCCACATAGAATTTGAGGAAGAAGAGGATATTATAAAATGGCTACATACAGACAACTCTTCTTCTTGTTTTGGAATTTTTATTAATAATTCATACACAATTGAAGATTATGATGAAGATGAAAAGTCCAAGCTGATGGATTGGGTGAGCCTATCACGAACCACAGAAGGGGCAGAAAGACAACCCTCAACGACAACTCAGAGGAGGATATCAAATCTATAAATAAGGCAGAGGCCAAGGCTAAAGGCAAGGTAACAGACTCTAGTGAAGAATACTCTTTTCCTATTCAAGAAATACCTGCAGGATGGATGCAGGAAAAAGAGGAACACATTGAAATTCAGGAGACACCGGCTTATGCAGCAATGCACAGAAAACTAGTAGAAGAAAACAAGGAAGAAACAGAGCACACAGTAAGTATGGTAGAGAGAGATCCTGTCAAAGAAATACATTTAGATATTCAAAATAATAACCTACCAGTTTTGGTGGCCACTTGGTTGTGGCACCACCCAGGGCTCTTGGAAAAGGTCAGAACATTCTTGAACAACTACGCAGATGTTTTTGCATGGCATTATAAGGATCTAGAAGGAGTACCACCAAGTTATGGAGAACACAGAATTCCTTTGATAGAGGGAGCAAGGCCAATAAGAGGGAAAAGTTATAGGTTGAATCCCAAATATGCTGAAGCCGTCTATTCCGAAATTAAGAAAATGGAAGATGCAGGCATTATCATTCCTGTGGAGCATTCGGAGTGGCTATCCCCCATGGTGATAGTGCCAAAGAAAAACACTAACAAGATAAGAATTTGTGTGGATTTTAGAGCATTAAATAAGGTCACAATTCCAGACGGATTTCCAATGCCATTCGCTGAACAGGTCGTGGAAGAAGTAGCTGGTCATTCCATTTATAGTTTCATGGATGGATTCAGTGGATACAATCAGATATCCATTCACCCTGGGGATCGAGAGAAGACAGCATTCATTACTCCTTGGGGAACTTATGTGTATCTGAAGATGCCCTTTGGGTTAAGAAATGCTCCAGCTACCTTCAATCAAACCGTTAATCTCATTTTCGGACCAATGCTGCTAGAGTCACTAAGAATCTTCATGGATGACTTCTCAACTTTTTCAGGTACTCTTAAAGAAACCCCATTGGACTGTTTAGAGAAACATCTGCTTCAATTAAAACAAGTCTTTGAGAGGTGTAGAGAAACAAAGCTGAAACTGAATCCAAACAAATGCCATTTTTTGGTAACCGAAGGTACCTTGTTAGGGCATGTAGTATCTTCTAAAGGTATGGCACCTGATCCAGATAAAATCATGGCTATATTGAAATTACCCAGGCCCAAATCTGCAAAGGAGATTCAAAGTTTTCTAGGACACACTGGATACCACCGCAGATTTATCAAAATGTATGCAGATATTGCCAGACCCTTGACCAGGCTCACCGGCAAGGAGATTCCTTTTAAATGGGATCATGAAGAGGAACAGGCATATTAGACACTCCGAGCAAGGTTAGTGTCTACTCCCATTTTGATCACACCTGAGTGGTCAAAAGTGTTTCATTTACATGTGGATGCCAGTGCATATGCAGTAGGGGCAGTTCTCACACAACCTAGTGAAGAATTTAAGATGGATAGGCCAGTCCAATATGCCAGTCGAATTTTAACTAAGGCTGAAAGGAATTACAGCACCACAGAAAGAGAAGCCCTAGCCATGGTTTTTGCAGTCCAAAAATTCCGACATTATTTATTGGGAGTAAAATTTATTATTATAACGGATCACCAACCCTTGAAATACTTACTCAATAAACCACAAGCCACGGGTAGAATATGGAGGTGGTTATTGCTATTCCAGGAGTTTGATTTCTCGGTAATTCATAAACCAGGTAAAGAGAATGTTATGGCAGACCACATGTCCAGAATAAGTATGATAGATCAACCCAGCGGAATCGATGATGACTTTCCTGATGCTCATCTATTTGTTGTACGAGCTCAAGGATGGTATGATGATATTAAGCAGTTTATTAAAACTGGGTTGTATCCTGACAAGGCTAATGCTGTTCAAAGGAAAAGATTGCTAATTAAGAGTAGACCGTATTCCTTAATTGATGAGAAACTATATAGACAAGGAAAGGATGACAAGATGAGGAAATGCTTGGAGGAAGATGAAGTGAGGGATGTACTGCACTCTGCACATGAAGGAACAGGTGATGGGCACCTTCCAGGGCATATCATGAGCCAAAGGATACTGGATGCTGGTATATGGTGGCCTACACTATTTAAGGATGCAGATGATTGGAGAAGAACATGTGATGTGTGCCAGAGGTGTGGCCCTAAGCCCACCAAGCAAAGGCATAATCCTTTAATGATTTCCACTTCTTGGCAACCTTTTGAGAAGTGGGGATTAGACTTTGTCGGGCCTATATACCCTGTGGCGGTTCCAAAAAGGGAAAAGTATTTACTAATAGCCACCGACTATGCAACAAAGTGGGCTGAAGCTATTGCATCCATTGACTGCACTGCACAGACAGTGGCTGACTTCTTGTATAGTAACATCATTTGCAGGTTTGGGTGTCCGCTTGAAATCTGTACCGATCAGGGTACTCATTTTGTTAATAAAATTTTACAGGAAATTTCCGACAAATATCACATTTTACATAGGACTTCGTGTGCATACTACCGACGAGCTAATGGACAAGCAGAATCAACCAACAAGGTATTAATTTCAATGCTACGAAAAGAATGCATGTTACAGCCTACTTCTTGGGGACAGGCTTATCTGGGCACATTATGGGCATACCGATTAGCCTACAAGGAAACAGGTTATTCTCCGTTTCAATTAGTTTATGGCCTGGTTCCCATCGAACCATTTGAGTTCATCAAGGGATCGATTCGAACGGAAGACATTGAAAAGACTGGGACAGAAGCTCGAGCCCGACTAACTGCTTTGCATAAATTGGAAGAATCAAGGATTTTAGCCTCCAAACAGTTAGAGGAGATTCAGATAAAGAGGAAGGAGAACCACAACAAAAATTTATGGAACATCAACTTGCAGCCTGGGGATTTAGCTCTATTACACAGGCCACAAATTTATAATCAAACCAAAGGGAAATGGATCCCTCAATGGGAAGGGCCTTTTCGCATTACGAAGATGCTGCATTGGGGGGCTGTGCAATTGGAAACCCTCGCTGGCGAAGCTCTACCCTTGGTAAACATCTCCAGACTCAAGGGTTACCACCAAAAATCATAAACATTGTTTTTTTTCCTATTTTTTTTCCTCAGTGTTTTTGAAGTACTTTAATAAGGTTCAATTAATTTCAAAATGCTCACGCATTTTTTTGGCGTCCATTTTTTTTATTTCCACCCACTCAATGAATTTCAATAAAAGTGGGCGCATTATTTTTGGATGGCCCTTGCTTCTCATTACAACTTTCAATACTTCCCTTTCTTTTGTTTATCTTTTGGGTGGATGAGAGTAGAACTTGTATCTCCTCTCTTTTGAGCTCTCTTTTGGGTTGAACCATCCATCCCTGTGAGGTTGTCTCTCATTCCTCCTGGCTATATAATGTAAATCCTCCTTCATTCTTGCTTCCCTCAAGCAAAAGAAGCGTTGTTATCATCATCAACTTCAGCAAGTATTGATAAGCTCCTTCTTCGTCGCTGGTCAAGTGGCTGAGGCTGGCTGAGGCTGCCCCTTCTCATCCCTCCCCCACGCCCTCCTACTCATCAGCGCCATCCAATTTCGAGGCTAGTTGATTCCGCAGGTGGGTTGTTACACACTCCTTAGCGAATTCGACTTCCATCCCTCCCCCCCTCTCCTCCCCAGCTCCCCTCCATCCTCCCCTCGTGGCCCCCTCCCCCTTTCCCCTTCTTCCCCCGCCCCCCCGCAGCCTCCCTCCTCCCCCCCCCCTCACGCCCCCCCCTCCCCCCCCCCCCCGCAGTCCCCCCCGTAGCCACCCCCTTCCCACCTCCCCTCGCGCCCCCCCCCCTCCCCCCGCAGAGCCCCCCCCCTTCCCCCCTCCCCTCGCGGCCCCCCCCTCCCCCCCGCAGCCCCCCCCTTCCCACCTCCCCTCGCGCCCCCCCCTCCCCCCGCACCCCCTCCCCCCGCAACCCCCCCTTCCCCCCTCCCCCCCGCAGCCCCCCCTTCCCCCCCTCCCCCCGCAGAGCCCCCCCCTTCCCCCCTCCCCTCGCGGCCCCCCCTCCCCCCCGCAGCCCCCCCCCTTCCCCCCTCCCCTCGCGCCCCCCCCTCCCCCCGCACCCCCTCCCCCCCGCAGCCCCCCCCTTTTCCCCCTCCCCCCCGCAGCCCCCCCCCTTCCCCCCTCCCCTTGCGCCCCCCCCTCCCCCCGCACCCCCTTCCCCCCACAGCCCCCCCTTCCCCCCTCCCCCCCGCAGCCCCCCCCTTCCCCCCTCCCCTCGCGCCCCCCCCCCCTCCCCCCGCAGAGCCCCCCCTTCCCCCCTCCCCTCGCGGCCCCCCCTCCCCCCCGCAGCCACCCCCTTCCCCCTTCAACTCGCGCCCCCCCCTCCCCCCGCAACCCCTCGCCCCGCAGCCCCCCCTCCCCCCCGCAGCCCCCCCTTCCCCCCCCTCCCCCCGCAGAGCCCCCTCCTTCCCCCCTCCCCTCGCGCCCGCAGCCCCCCCTTCCCCCCTCCCCCCCGCAGCCCCCCCCTTCCCCCCGCAGCCCCCCCCCCGCAGTCCCCCCCGCAGCCCCCTCAACTCGCGCCCCCCCTCCCCCCGCACCCCCTCCCCCCGCAGCCCCCCCTTCCCACCTCCCCCCCGTAGCCCCCCCCTTCCCCCCCCTCCCCCCGCAGAGCCCCCTCCTTCCCCCCTCCCCTCGCGCCCCCCCCTCCCCCCGCACCCCCTCCCCCCCGCAGCCCCCCCTTCCCCCCTCCCCTCGCGCCCCCCCCCTTCCCCCCGCAGCCCCCCCCCCCCGCATCCACCCCCTTCCCCCCTCAACTCGCGCCCCCCCCTTCCCCCGCAGCCCCCCCCTTCCCCCTTCCCCCCCGCAGCCCCCCCCTTCCCCCCTCCCCCCCGCAGCCCCCTCCTTCCCCCCCCTCCCCCCGCAGAGCCCCCCCCCCTTCCCCCCTCCCCTCGCGCCCCCCCCCTCCCCCCGTAGAGCCCCCCCTTCCCCCCTCCCCTCGCGGCCCCCCCTCCCCCCCGCAGCCCCCCCCTTCCCCCCTCAACTCGCGCCCCCCCCTCCCCCCGCAGCCCCCCCCTTCCCCCCTCCCCCCCGCAGCCCCCCCCCTCCCCCCGCAGAGCCCCCCCCCCTTCCCCCCTCCCCTCGCGCCCCCCCCCCTCCCCCCGCAAAGCCCCCCCTTCCCCCCTCCCCTCGCGGCCCCCCCTCCCCCCCGCAGCCCCCCCCCCGCAGCCCCCCCCTTCCCCCCTCAACTCGCGCCCCCCCCTCCCCCCGCACCCCCTCCCCCCGCAACCCCCCCTTCCCCCCTCCCCCCCGCAGCCCCCCCCTTCCCCCCCTCACCCCGCAGAGCCCCCTCCTTCCCCCCTCCCCTCGCGCCCCCCCCTCCCCCCGCACCCCCTCCCCCCCGCAGCCCCCCCCTCCCCTCGCGCCCCCCCCTTCCCCCCACAGCCACCCCCTTCCCCCCTCAACTCGCGCCCCTCCCTCCCCCCGCACCCCCTCCCCCCGCACCCCCTCCCCCCCGGCAACCCCCTCCCCCCCGCAGCCCCCCCCTTCCCCCCCCTCCCCCCGCAGAGCCCCCTCCTTCCCCCCTCCCCTCGCGCCACCCCCCTCCCCCCGCACCCCCTCCCCCCCGCAGCCCCCCTTCCCCCCTCCCCTCGCGCCCCCCCCTTCCCCCCACAGCCCCCCCCCCCCGCAGCCCCCCCCTTCCCCCCTCAACTCGCGCACCCCCCTCCCCCCGCACCCCCTCACCCCGCAGCCCCCCCTTCCCCCCTCCCCCCCGCAGCCCCCCCCTTCCCCCCCCTCCCCCTGCAGAGCCCCCTCCTTCCCCCCTCCCCTCGCGCCCCCCCTCCCCCCGCACCCCCTCCCCCCCGCAGCCCCCCCCTTCCCCCCTCCCCTCGCGCCCCCCCCTTCCCCCCGCAGCCCCCCCCCCCCGCAGCCACCCCCTTCGCCCCTCAACTCGCGCCCCCCCCTCCCCCCGCAGCCCCCCCCTTCCCCCCTCCCCCGCGCAGCCCCCCCCTTCCCCCCCCTCCCCCCGCAGAGCCCCCTCCTTCCCCCCTCCCCTCGCGCCCCCCCCTCCCCCCGCACCCCCTCCCCCCCGCAGCCCCCCCCTTCCCCCCTCCCCTCGCGCCCCCCCCTTCCCCCCGCAGCCCCCCCCCCGCAGCCACCCCCTTCGCCCCTCAACTTGCGCCCCCCCTCCCCCCGCAGCCCCCCCCTTCCCCCCTCCCCCCCGCAGCCCCCCCCTTCACCCCCCTCCCCCCGCAGAGCCCCCCCCCCTTCCCCCTCCCCTCGCGCCCCCCCCTCCCCCCGCAGAGCCCCCCCTTCCCCCCTCCCCTCGCGGCCCCCCCTCCCCCCCGCAGCCCCCCCCCCAGCCCCCCCCTTCCCCCCTCAACTCGCGCCCCCCCCTCCCCCCGCACCCCCTCCCCCCGCAGCCCCCCCTTCCCCCTCCCCCCCGCAGCCCCCCCCCTCCCCCTGCAGAGCCCCCTCCTTCCCCCCTCCCCTCGCGCCCCCCCCTCCCCCCGCACCCCCTCCCCCCCGCAGCCCCCCCTTCCCCCCTCCCCTCGCGCCCCCCCTCCCCCCGCACCCCTTCCCCCCGCAGCCCCCCCTTCCCCCCTCCCCCCCGCAATCCCCCCCTTCCCCCCCCTCCCCCCGCAGAGCCCCCCCCCCCTTCCCCCTTCCCCCCTCCCCTCGCGCCCCCCCCCTCCCCCCGCAGAGCCCCCCCTTCCCCCCTCCCCTCGCGGCCCCCCCTCCCCCCCGCAGCCCCCCCCTTCCCCCCTCAACTCGCGCCCCCCCCTCCCCCCGCACCCCCTCCCCCCGCAGCCCCCCCTTCCCCCCTCCCCCCCGCAGCCCCCCCCTTCCCCCCCCTCCCCCCGCAGAGCCCCCTCCTTCCCCCCTCCCCTCGCGCCCCCCCCTCCCCCCGCACCCCCTCCCCCCCGCAGCCCCCCCTTCCCCCCTCCCCTCGCGCCCCCCCCCTCCCCCCGCAGAGCCCCCCTTCCCCCCTCCCCTCGCGGCCCCCCCTCCCCCCCGCAGCCCCCCTCCCCCCCGCAGCCCCCCCCCCTTCCCCCCTCCCCCCTGCAGCCCCCCCTTCCCCCCTCCCCTCACGGTCCCCCCCTCCCCCCGCAGCGCTCCCGCAGCCCCCCTCCCCCCCCCTCACGCCCCCCCTCCCCCGCAGAGCCCCCGCAGCCCCCCCTCTCCACCCTCTACCTTTTTCACCCCCTCCAACCCCTCCCTCACCTCCCTCAACCCCCTTTTTAACCCCTCCATCCCCCTCCAACCCCTCCCTCACCTCCCTCAACACCCCTTTTTTAACCCTTGCATCCCCCTCCATCACCCCCTCGGCGTCCCGCATTGGTTTCTATTGATAGCTTATTTTCGGCAGTTCCCTCAATGGCTGACGCTTCTGCTCCGCGTGATCAACATACTCCGCTGTCCGCGCTTCCTCCCAACCATCACAATCAATCCTCTCCCACCTCCGCGCCTCCTTCCGACCATCCAAATCCAACTACTCCCTCTTCGGTAGCACACTCTGTTCCAGCTAACCCACCACATTCTACTGCCCTTCTTGATAGTCCTATCTATTCCATGCCCTCTGATTCCACCTATCTTTATTCTCCTCCTCCCATCCCTCATCCTCCTTCTCCTTCCCCATCTGTGTCTCATCACTCAAACCCACCATCGCCAACCGGGGATTATATGCGCGTGTTTCTTCCACCCGACTTGAACCTGCAAATCCGTATGCATTTATCCCTACCTACCATTGCCCTTCGTCAAATGTTTTCCATTGAGGATCTTCAGCAGGCGGGCCTGTGGGGCTTGGCTAATGTTTCCTTAAATACCACCGCCAATTTTACCCTAGTTTATGAATCTATCCGCCTCTTCCCTCATTTTAGAACCGGCACTCTTTTCCTCCCAGACATTGCCAACAGTATTGGATCTCCCTTATTACATTTTCGTGCTTCCCCTTTCCTTTACTCTGGATTGTCAGCTTCGGCTACTATTGCCTTTTGTACCGAGCACTTTCAAAGTAATGCTAGGTTTTCACTCCGCATGACCACCATTCTAAATGCGTTCATCTTTTTCTTCTTACTGCGTAGTCCCACTTCTTCGCTTCCCTGGTCCGATATCCGTATTGCCGATCCCCTTTTCTGCTTTCTCCATAGCCGTCCTTACCCTTACGCTACTCTCATTTATAGTTCCCTAACTTTGCGCTCCCGTCGACTCCGCGAGGCTATTTCTAGAGGCTCTCAGGCATTTTCCATCTATTCGGCGCCCTTCCTAGCCTGGATCTATCAAATTCCTGCACAAACTGCCCACAATGTTGCTTTTCTCCCTACCAACCCTGGGCTACCATCCATTGCTCCTTCTCCCTCCCCCCCTCTCATCTCAATTGACTCCGCTTCCGCATCGACACACGCATCCGCACCCCTTGATGTCCCCTCCTTCCCTCCCCAATCTTCCTCAACTATCCCTCCAGCATCTACCGCTTCTCCGTCCATGCCTACCCCTCCCCTTATCCCTAGACCTCCCATCTCTTCAGCGTTAAAGCCCCTCATTCAAACGCAGCTCAACCCTCAACACCCCACCTGTATGCCCCCAATTCCTCCGGATTCCACCTCACCCCCTATCATTCATGTTCCTGTCAGTCAACCAATTCCCTCCCCCAATCCTTCCCTTCCCAGTCCATCTTCCACTACAAACCTTCCTCCTCCTCCGCCGGTAATTCCCCCTCCCCCTCCTCCGCCTGCTTCCAGAGCCACTCCTCCTCCGCATTTTGCCTTCCCATCAACCCCCTCCTTTTTGCAATTACTACAGGACGCAAGTGGAGTCGCTCTCGGCAATGCTCAGGACTCCCAGATTTCATTGGATTCGGTATCGGCCGCCGCTTCGGTTCATCAACAGTATATCTCCACAATAGAAAACATCAATCGCATGGCCAATTCTCAATGGCACTCGCTCAACGAAACGGCGCAATTGCTCAAAGAGGAGAGATCATTATCGCGCTATGGCCGACTCTGCGTTGAAAGCCTTAGAAGATCTTTAGAATCGCTCTAACTTAGGGCTTTGTGCTAATGCTGCCTACAGACGTATCCGAAGAGAAAGGGATCATCTTCGGCAATGCCTTAGCTCGCTACAGCATACCATTGAGCAAGCTTCTGCTCCTTTGCCCCCCTCTCCTACGACCTCGGCTGAGAATCTCAATCAACCTGCTCAATAAATTTCATTTTCCATCCCTAGTCTCAATAAATTTCTTATCCCCTTCCTAATCATTGCTCTTAGATTCCGTTTTCGCTTTGTCAATAAATTTCTACTCCCTTTGATTTCTCAATAATTCTTGTAGGGTAGCGTATACTTTTCTTACTTAAATAATATACAAACCCTTTTCCTCTCTTCTTGCCTCAGTTTCCTGGTTTTCATGTCTGTGCCTTTGCAACTTTTCTGTTTTGTATTGATGTTGTCTCTCCGGGACGGAGAGACCTTTTGGTGGTGGGCATCTGTTGAGCCCATAAAAGTCATGATGGTCAAAGCGGTCAAAGTCAACAAGGTCAAGGTCAAGCCAACAGGGCAAAGTCAAAGTGCCTAAGTGACAATTAATTGGAAAAAAAGGGTAAATTGGAGAAGCGGTTGTGTATTTTCTCTAATTTTCCTAAAGATCAAAATGTGTTTTAAAGCGTTTAGAAGGTTTAGGTGAATCCCCCTTAGCACACAAAGGAAGAATTAAAAGGGAATATGAAGGCATGTGAAGCGGAAAAATGTACGCACATGAAGATATGACCCCATAAAATTTTTTTTGGTTTTACACTAAAGTCACTACA
Organism: Ceratopteris richardii; assembly: GCA_020310875.1. NCBI lineage: Eukaryota > Viridiplantae > Streptophyta > Polypodiopsida > Polypodiales > Pteridaceae > Ceratopteris > Ceratopteris richardii. The sequence continues at coordinate 66,067,383 of CM035407.1, forward strand.
GGACAAAGGGCAATTCGTTGGCCGCCAACTAAAAAGAGAATCTTGGGACATCAAAGGAAGCCCAAGAATCCATGACAGTTAGAAGTCACGGGACCGGCAGATTCAAGAAAGAGGACAAAGGCTATTCTTGGACACATTGAGAGAAGGAGCAGGAGAGAGCTCAGAGGAAGCAAGAAGAGCCACCAGTGTGCAACGACACATAGGAGTGCAAGAGGTGTCAAGAGGAAGGTGTGCAGAGAAGGCGGATTGGATTCCAAGAGTCCCAAGGTCTATTGTGTGTGTGCGCCGAGATACCAACTCCTTAGCTTGGTGGAAGCTTAGTGCAAGGTGTGCACAAGGGAAGCGTGAAGCGAGTGAAGGATTGGTGCAGGAGAGGCCGTTGCCAGAGGACTTGAGATAATTGGTCTCCAGTAATTGATATTCTCTGAAGTTGTATTTAGTCATTGATTAGACTGTGTGCAGTCATTGTAATTGTTGCAAGATAATCAATATTCAAGGTTTCTAAGAGTATTCCTTTGCAGAAGTTCTCACTGTATTCCATTTTTATCATCTCCTTTCCCTCCTACAAACCCTCAAACTCCTTCTTGTCCACGAATCCCCAACAGCTATTCCACCATCAACTTCCATAAACTGAATGCCCAAATGATGATGCAAATGCCCCAAACCAGACATCTCAAATGAGGCATGTAAATCAGCCTTGAAATCAGCAATATGCTTCCCCATGAGGACCAGTGAGCAACATGTCATCAACATATACAACAATGATCAAAAGCACATCATTAGCACGCTTAACATATAAGGTGCTTTCAGTTGGACTGTTCTCAAAACCATGTGCAATCAGATAGGCATGTATCTTTTCATACCAAGCACATGCTGCTAGCTTTAAACCATATAATGCCTTCTTTAAACTGCACACCTAGGTTTCATGCCCTTTTTGCACAAAGCCCTTTCATGCCGTTTGTGCACTTCTTCATGCAAGCCGCCATTCAAAAATGTTGTTTTAATGTCCAACTAATGTACATTCCAACCATGATGAGCTGCAAGTGCATAGATGCTATGAACAATAGTCATGCAACATGTAGGTGCAAAGGTTTCATCAAAATTAATGCTTCTTTCCTGTGCATAACCCTTTGCAACAAGCCTAGCCTTATACCTATCAATCGTTCCATCAAGTTTACACTTTAGCTTGTATACCCACTTAGTGCCAATGTCCTTCTTGCAAGGAGGCAAGTCATATAAAGGCCGGGTACCATTCTTCATTATAACATCATATTCAGATTGCATACCAGCCATCCAATTTTCTGATTTTTGTGCTTCACCAAATGAAACAGGGCTCATTCTGATCATAGAGACTAGATGCAGTCATAGCATAGCAATCTAATAGTAAAAGACACACTATGGGAGCCTGAACGAGTACGATATGAAATAGGTGCATCTAATTTGTTGTATGCAAAGTCTACACCAGCCATTTTGGCATAGTTTTTGCCTCCTCAATATCATCTCTCTCATCAACAAGTGCATCATGTAAATTTGCATCAGAAATGGAATGATCTCCATCATCACATGAAACCTGCAAAGGTTGAGAAGTTGCCTCATTAGGACCAGCACTAGACTGTCCACCTATAAAAAGAGGCAGCAAAGTATCATACATGTCTTTAGAGCTAACAGATGTCTCATTTGTACATGAAAGTAAAGGCTAAATAGCATCTTCCACAAAAACAACATCACGGTAGCAAACTAGAAAAATTTAGATGACCAAAGTGTGCATGCCAAAGCTATGCATCTGACATAGCCTGAGAATCATGTACTACACATGCTGAGTCATTCACAGATCTTTCATATTCTATGAGCTTATACAACCCACAACATAAAATGCCTTAAGCTATAATCATGTCGCCATTAGACTGATCATGAGTTGTACATCTATCATCAACAATTTTCATAGCCAAGCCGATCTTGGCTAATGTAGAAATTGATAATAGATTTTTCTTGATCCACAAATAAAGCATCCAACAAAGTGAAAGAACTACCATCAGTAGTAGTCAAAATGATCTTACCAACTCCCATGATAGGATAAGAGGATTTGTTGGTGCATGTGATAGTATTCCCTTTAGGGGCGAGCTCAAGTGAAGTGAAGAAACTGTGCTACGAGGTAATATGTTTGATTGCCCCACTATCAAAATACCAAACATCTGAGTCTACTACAAACATACACTCATGAGAAGATGGGTCAAAACTGCAAACGGTAGAAAATGCCCATTCTTCATTCTGCACAAGATTAGTAGACTCTATTTTTGGTGTAGAGGCCTCTACGACAACCATTCCGGTCTCTTTCTTCTTTGCCTCTTTAGCAGCTAGTTTTGGACAGCTCTTAATGGCATGATCATTTGCTTTAGAGTATTTGCAAAACAATTTCTGCTTTTTTTATTTCTTCTCATCTTTGTCTTCCTTCTTTGAATGTGCAGCATTTGCAGATGTTTGCTTACTAGTAGATGAGCTCCATTTACCTTTGCCCTTCTAACTAGCCACGAAAGCTTGATCTACAACACACATAATGGACATGTTCTACCTAAACTGGTCTTCTTGCAGTAGAACAGAAACTAACTCTTCAAATGTTAAGGCATTTGGATTGCCTTTCATCATCAAACGAAGAGTAGAAGCAAAGCTCTAATATGAATCGAGAAGACCATTCAAAACAATCTACACAAGCAAACTATCAAGAAGGACTTCATCAGCAAAAATCAACTATTCCTTCAAATCCTTGATCTTTGTCAGAAAACTGACCATAGAATCACCTTCATTCATATGCTCACTCTCCAATTGTTTTCAGAGATAAGCAACATGAGCCTCATTCCTAGCCTGGTACAATGTGGTAAGTGTATCCCATGCATCATTAGCTATTCTACAAGAGCAAATGTGAGGAATAATGGCACCTTTGACAGAAAAGGTTATCAATCCATGTGCCTGAGCATCTTGACCATCCCGATGAATTTGCTATGTAGTAAGTGCAGCAAAAATCGTAGCACCAATAGGAATTTGAAGAATATCATCATCTTCAATGCCATTTGCATCAGCTTCAATACTTGTATTTGCACGTTTAATAGGATATTTTTCAACACCCTGCACAATGTTCCATAGTCCTTTTGCAACCAATACATGTCACATCATATAAGCCCACAATGGATAATTGGTACCGTCCAACTAATCCTCAATAGCCAACATACGGAATACATTACTACTTTCGGCCATGGCCACTGACTAAAATACCTTGATGCAAGAAAATGATTGTATATGAAAAAGTTAAATAGAACTCCCCTAACAAGTTTTGCTAGACCTGTGTAGACTTTGAGATGCTTATACTGGTGAACCAAATTTTTTATATATCATTGGCACAAAAAGATGAAATACTCTGCAGAAGCGCTGCAATAGTGTGTTCAGAAGCCGAAACAAGCTCAGATCGTGATTTTGGCACCACAAAGTGAAGCAATTTTGACCTCCTAATCACCTTGAGTATGCTCACCAAATTTTTTTGTGATTCTAAGGCTGTGACCAAAGGAGTGTCGACAATGCCCTAGATGAATGAGTGACCTACTCTGATACCAATTGTTGGAGTTAGACGTCTGTAGAAGCATGCAAACAACACAAGGAAGAAGAAGAAGCTTGGAGCACAACACACAATACTGAATGAATTACTACTAGAATGTACAATGATAAGTAACCTATTAGGGCTATAAGCATATATACAAGTCGAGGGAAAAAACCTCCTAAACAGGGGAAAAAGTGCCATGACGGTCCTACTATGTTCACACACATCACTACCTAAATATATCAACAAGTAACACCAAATGTGGCACTGTTGTTGTTGATATATTTAGTAGTGATATGTGTGAACACTCTAGGACCGTCGGGGCACTTTTTTCCCTCTTTAGGAGGTTTTCTTCCCCCGGCTTTTATATACGCCTATTGCCGTAATGGGCTACTTATCTTTGTACATTCTATAGCAATACATTCAGTATTTTGTGTTGTGCTCCAAGCTTCTTCTTCTTCCTTGTGTTGTTCGTGTGCTTCCACATACGTCTAACTCTAACAATTGGTATTAGAGCAGGTTGTCGATTCATCTAGGGCATCTTCTACACCTCTCCGGTTGCATTCTCAGATTCGCACAAAATTTGGTGAGCATACTCAGGGTGTTTCAGAGATCTAAGCTCGTTTCCGCCTTCGAACGCACTATCGCAGTGCTTGTGCAGGCTATTTCATCTTTTTGTGCCAAAGCTATATACTTGTTTTGGTTCGTCAGTATAAGCAGCTCAAAGTCTGCTACAAGTTTACCAGAACTCATCTCGGTAGTTTCGTTCAACTTTTTGAGAATAGTCAATTTTTTGCATCAAGGTATTTTAGTCACTGGCCATGGCTGAAAGCAGTGATGTATTTCGTATGTTGGCTGTTGAGGATAAGTTGGATGGTACCAACTACCCATTGTGGGCTTATATGATGCGACATGTATTGGTTGCAAAAGGACTATGGAACATTGTGCAGCGTGTTGAGAAAAATCCTATCATACTTGCAACTGTTACGACTGCAGGTGCTGAAGCTGATGGAGAAGGTGTCAAAGATGATGATATTCTGCATCTTCTTGTTCATCCTGCGGTTTTTGTTGCACCTACTGTAGAGCAGACTCGTTGGGATGGCAGAGATGCTCAGGCACATGCATTCATAGCTTTGTCTATCAAACGTGCCATTATTCCTCACATTCGCTCTTACAGAACAGCTAAGGATGCTTGGGATACACTTACCACATTGTACCAAGCTAGGAATGAGGCTCGTGTTATTAGGAAAAAAGGTGAACCTTGGATGGGCCTTTTAGCTTAAGGAGTGATTAGTAATGGACCAATCAGAAGAGGGTAGTGGCCACAGTCTATACCCTATAAAATACTAGGCTGAAGGGGGAAGAGGGGACAAGATTCCTCTATGTTCAGGGTTGTCTTCTAGAGAGAGAAGAAATCTCGTAATCAGGTTGGGCGCAAAAATTCAAAATTTTTAAAAAGTTGTAAAACTCATCATAATACCATTAAATGATCTCCATATCACTTTTCAGGGTCAAAAGTGCTATTTCTGACTTCTAATTCAAAATCCATGCATGTTTTTGAGCTAAAAAAGTGAATTTTTTCAAAATAACTCAAAAAACTCTACTTTCCCTCTTCAAACTCCCATTTTCATACCCAAAACCCAAAAAGTCATATTTTTCACCTCTATTCCCTCCATACCATACAACAAAATCGTTTTTTCTCCTCCTACCATTCTCCCAACTTCTGCGGCAATGACAACAACTCTTACTCCCATGGAAAGCTCCAGAGCTTGTAGGAGACCAAAAGACGAAGTTCACACAATGATGTGCCACAACATCAAAACAATGGAAGGAAGTTGGCTACCACAAGAGTTTTGCAAAGGTGCATGGGTGTACATGCAGCCATCTGGATTTGGTCCTCATCGTGTTTGAGATCGTGGAAATTTGGATCTTCATTGGAAAGGTAAGCTCTTAGGCTTCAAGCAGCAAACACATGGTGGGATGGTTGTTATTGTACAACATGTCTTCACAGTTTCAACCATGAAGTTAGAAAACTCCAATAGAATTAGATATCCAATCCATTGTGAGTACTCCTATTTTTTCAATGCTTCATGGTGTTAAATGTCTTAATTACTCATCTCATATGTTTTTCATTGCTATAGTCATATTTCCTTCTAGTTTAGTGGAAGAGCAACCACTTCATAGTCTTACAGGAACCTTCAAAGCATTACATGTAGACATTGGGGCATTAGTGTTTCCAGATGTACCTCCTGCTAAACTTATTCATGAAAGGATCTTCTTTTACACTCACAAGTACATTGTTCCTTCCACAGATGGTGAATATGGAAGGTTGGAGATTATCAAAGTTGATTCTCTTCTTAGTTTAGAGTGGCCAAAACCTGATTTTTGGTCCATATCATCTTTCAAGTGTAAGATGGTGATGGACATACATAACTCTTTGAAATTCACGCGAGTGTCTAGATCAATAGGTCTTCATTGGACTCTACCAATCCATTGCTTTGTTTTCATATTTCAAGGCATTCTTTTTGTAGAAACTCCTACAATGTTCCTATGTAAAGATATTACATACGAAGTAGTAGAAGGATTGTTAGGGGAAAACTAGGGTTATGTAGAAGGATTGTCAAAAGGGGATAGATATCGTTGTAGAATTGGTGGCACAGGTATAGGATTTTGCTATTTAAAACATCGCACCTCTTTGTACATTAGATTTTATTATGATCGTTGGATGTGTAAACTAGGAGAGTTGATACCTTTGCAAAGCTCCGAGAGATCTTTAGCTTCATTTGAAATTAATTTGAAGTTACCAAACAATGATATGGAGGTGGTTTTAGTTAATCAACATTGGAACTTGGCCAACTTGAGAGAGCACTTACTTATCATGGGATATGATGATCTTCATGATTTCAAATTTCGAATACGAGGGAACAAGGTAAGAGTTGTATTCCATATATACATATAGATATATATATATCTTATTCTATCACTATTGTTCATGATTTGAAAATGTTTTACTCTTTCATGAATTGTCCATAGATTGGAAAGAGATTGGAAGAAAAAATCAAGGTTCTTGCAGATTGGAGCATGGATGGAACTGAAATTTCATTGTCATAACTCTTTTTTGTAAAGATACTGTGAAACCTGTAAACAAACCTATTTTTGCAATGAAAAATTTTTCACATTTGCTTCAAGGATATTTTGGCCACATTCTACTTGTATTTGTACATTCTCAAGGTTTTTCTTGAAAGAGCATTCTTATTGTTTATTTTCTTTGATGTGATCTCAAATGTCAAAGTTTTCCTTTCCAAGACTCTTATGTTTTAATTTAAGGAAAAGTCACTTCTATGAAAAAGTGGGACCCATCACTTAAAAATTCTAAAAAAGTTATAAATAGGAGTCCTCTCTCCTCATTTCTAACTTTTGCAACTACATTGAGTGATAGAGCAGTCTGCATTTGCAAGCTATGGCTTCCACCTTTGTAACTACTAAGAGTGCACACTACAAGTTTCTAGAATTTTTAGAGGATTCAGATTATAAAGGTCAACATGGCCTATATGATCTTCTCTCCAAGGTTCCTGACCTCCATGGAACTGTGCAAATGAATGCCGATGCTTTGGAGGAAGCTACTTCAATATATGCAAGTTCATATATTGCGTTTCTCCATCGAAATACCACCATATGATGGAACCTAGGTTCCATGTGATCTTCTCACCTACATTCACAAAGGTGATGAGGCATTTGCAAAACGATTGAAATGGTTCTAGGTAATTGCAGAGGAAACAGGGCACCTTCTTGATGAAACTGTGCCACTTATAAGGAGATTGAATAGGAAATGCAAGATGGGTGCAAAATATCTTTCATTCATTGCTGCCACAATTTTCCTTGTGAATGAGGAACCGGAACCAATTCCTCATGAGATCCCTCATCTTCTTATAGGTGGTTTTGTCGATGATAAAAAGGAACCACCACAAGAACCCTTGAATCTCCTGTTAGAGAGAGAAGCTATTGAGAAAACTTATCCTCTTGGTGTGAATGATAAGTTGAAAGAAGTGCCTAAGCCATCCACCAATTCGGAGTCAGAAGCAACTATTCCAGAGGTGGAGATTGAAACTTTTTCAGTGGTTCTTGTCGAGGGACAAGAATATTTGTTTTTACATTATGTAGACAAGGCATTCGGGGTACAGCTGGATGAATGCCTAAGTTTGTTTTGTACTTTGTCAGAGTTTCCTTTGGATAGTACCTCTGACTTGTTGGAGAAAAAGTGTTTGCCATTTGGTGACTCAGTGGCCGACACAATAAAATTGGTTTGCAATGACATACTTACAAGTGAACATCAACATATCACAAAAGAACAATTTAATAATGCACAAGAAAGGATATTTGAATCAGAAGATCCCACCTCGCAGAGTGGGATGTCCCACTCCAGCATTAATTCACATCTTCAAGAGAGAGGAGAAGAAGAAGATAGAGTTCAAGATGTAAGTATCTTCAATTCATGTCTTTCATTCTTACAAACACATGCAGCTACTAATCATAAAAATTTGTGTAGGAGGTGATTGAAGTTGACAAGTTTGAAGCAAGGAGTGGAGGTGATCGAGTGGCTTGTGGAGGTGGCTCATCCCTTTCAAACTACATTGGGAAACTTCCCAAGGAACATTTTGTAGTTATCCATAAAGAGTTCAGTCCGTAGGGCCACTTCATGACATGGTGTCTAAAGGCCTTAAGTAAATTGCTTTGTTTATCAACCATTATGTAGGGAGTAATTGTATCTTTTTAGTTAAGAAATCCCTTGTAACCCAACCTTAGGTTCCAACTTCCGTGGAAAGGTCTTAGGTCAAATAGTTATATCTCTAGGTCTAGGAGTTAGAAATGTTGATGAAATAGCAACCTCAATTTTGACTTACACCCTACCCATGGCTTTGGAGCGTCGAAAGAGAGTCATTGATAAACTCAAAGCCAATTGATGTAAACAATTGAATTAATATCAAATTTTCACTTTGCTTTATTTACAATTTTCTCAAGTCTTTCTTTTTTAGTATATTATATAAAATTCTTTTGGACCTGCATGTGATGTATTGAGCATGACTTCAGATCTCTCATTTAAGGTCATGTAGGGCATTGGGAGGCCAAATAAAGCCCTTCCATAGAAACGCGGGAGAAGCCCCTACAAAACATTTGCAGGGCCTTCTCTCGTGTTTCTATGGCAGGGCTTTATTTGGCCTCCCAATGCCCTAGGTGACCTTACATGAGAGTGAAACTTCACTAGATGGATATTTTCAAGAATGCAAATGTTCTAAGTTTCAAAATGCTCTACTCATATGTTTCAAAGATGTGTTTTTCATGTATGTATTTGGAAATTCATAGTGCAACGTATAAGGAGGTCAAAATTTGTCCATGTTCAATCCTCATGAACTAGTTTTACTCCTCATGATCCTTCATGTGAAAATAGTGCTTTTTTACAAAGAAATAAGCCCTGCCACAGAAACGCGGGAGAAGGCCCTGCAAAATGTTTGTAGGGCCTTCTCCCGCGTTTCTGTGGCAGGGCATGGTTTGAGCATTTAATCAATAGACAATGATCAAAATGACAAGATAAGAAAACAATCACTGATATATGAGAGATTATCACAAGAAAACACATGGAAATGTACAATGACTACTCATGTTTCATTCTAAATAATGAGATTATAAAGAGAATAGAGGAGAAGTGCTCATGTTTCATTGAAAATGGCAATATTTACAAAAAATCTCTTGTCTGTAGAGATCAGTTACAAAACTTAGCTACAATCACCCCTAATTCTCCTAGCTAACTATATGTCCTTCAGTTGTATAGTGACTCGCTTAGCATGGATGGCACACAGGTTGGAATCCTCGAGCATTGATATCAAATATGCTTCAGCTGCCTCTTGTAAAGCTTCTAAAGCTATAGCTTGGATCCTTAACCCTGCACAATACCTTTGTAACTCTTCTTTAACCACCCTTGCAAAGGGTCTTCTAGGTATCAGAAGCTCAGCTGTCTTTTGATAGTGCCTTATCTCTCCAAATGCCTTCGTATATCTTCTTCTTTGTTGTGGTGCTCTAGCTTGTGGTGGTGGCGGTCTTCGTTGGACATTTTCTTGTGTTCTTGGTTGGGGTGGTCTACGACGGGGTTGAAAGACTTTCTTCTTACGTTGCACGCCTCTTGAGATTTCTCCTTGTTCAGGATGTTGTTGTTGGCTTTGCTCCCTCTCTTGATCATTTGGTATGGCCCCCTGATTTGTTGGTAGAGTCTTTCCCGCTACAGTAACCCTATGATTTTAAGGTATTTCTTGGTTACCCCATGGTGGCAATGTTTGACTCTCCTCACTTGATTCTGAACATTGTTGAGACACATCCTCGTGCGATTCATCAAAATCATCATGAGAAACTACCTCTCTATGAGCACGCTCCTTCACCCTTGTCTTTGTGGGTCTCTTTGGTGATGGAGGCTCATCATATGATGATGGTGGTGATTGGGGTTAATTTACGACCTCTTCCCTGGATTGCCCATGTTCCACTTGTTCATGCAACTGTTCACTCCCAGAGGTATGACCACCACCTATTTTGCGATGGGATGCAGAGCGCGAGACACTACATCGCCTTTTGTGGTGATTCATCCATGGTGGCTTCTGAGTGCCTTGCACGTAGGTAGGAAAGTTAATGGGATCCTTCCTTGCCGTTTGCTTTGTTCGTGCCATCCTCTATAGTGCTAGAATGTTGAAATGAGACAATGAGTCTCCTTTTATAATGTTTCACTTAAAAAGGTTCTGTTCACATCTGAATGGATAAAAAATAGTTAAAAAAATAAAAATTACCTTAAAAAATTGCAAACAAGAGATTAGTGTGTAGCAAACCTTATGAATTATTCAGAAAATACCATGAATGTATTAAATGACTTCACTTCCATGATGAACCCTGTCGTGTTCTTGTAGCCCGCCGTTCAGCATGATGTAAAGGTCCCAATGATGACTTCCATTTTTCACTAGCTAAGTTGTGTCGATTAATTCTTGCAAGTTTTGCAACTTTCGACTCCTTGGCTCGTTCCATTGCATATGTCCTTGAAAATGAAGTACAATAAAACCAATTAAACATCTCTTCCATATAGTTTGATTGCATTGCACCACCACCATGTCGTGTGCTCTTGACGTAAACACCTCTAGCCTTGTAATGTGATTTCTCCATTCCTTGTGTACTAAAAATCTCCAGTGAACCATATCGATGCATAAAAAATGCTCCATGTGCAAATAAAATATGTCAAAATGATATAAGTACATATAACACAATCTTATCAACAAGAAAATTGAAAAAATAAGAAAACTTACAATGTAATGTGTAATATTGCTCTCTCCCCAAGATAGGATGAAACACTTTGCAAACTCCATTAATGTATCTTGAAACAACTGACGGTCATTTTTGTTGGAGCTATTAAGACTCATTAAGCCTACCAACTTATCTAAGCATGTCCAAACCTTCTTTCGCCTATTACTAAGGTCAATTTGAGAATCATTATCAGTGGTGATCATGCACAAGTCTTTCCAAAGCTCCCTGCATTCATTTTTCTTAGGTCTCACACCTCTTCTGAAAAATTTTCTTGCCCTTTTCCCTGTCATTGACACTTGTTGCAAACTATTTTGCGATTCACCAGGTTTTTTGACAACTAGAGTTACATTACCACCATGACAACCAATCGAATTAAGCAACTCTTCCAATGTTTTGATGGCTTGTACAGATTTATCAATTGGCTTCATGCAAAATGCATATTCTATGTGGAGCTTCAATAATCTATCAAATATTCTCATAAAAGCATGCAATCTGCAAAGGTGAACATTAAATAATGGAAATGGAATAATGGGATTCCAATCTTTATTTAATGTGTCACGGTTAGGTTTTTCTAACTTCCGTGGAAGTAGGTGCATCTATGTATTCATCTAAGCTAGATAGTACTTTTTGTTGACCCTTTGTTACTTTATAGCCTCGGGTACAAAATGGACATGGATAACGAGCAGATGCACCTTGCTTGCAACCTAACATGCATTTGATAGTTTTCAAATCCCCACCCAAGTGCCAATCTATCTCAAAATCACCAAAGTTTTCTATGTGGAGCTTTGCACCATGAATTTGAGAAACTATTACTTTAGTGATCCATGGGGTCCTACTAAAAATCCATGAAAGAACATCATTGGATTCTTTAGGTACTTCAATAGCACCAAACCACCATATTTCTTTCTCGGATTGAAAACTATATGTAGAGTTAGAGCTAGAGTTACTACTTTCATCAGATATGGCATTTGTCATAGCTTCATTCATGAGTGTCAAACTCAATCTCTCCAGTCGTCGTCCCTTTATGATCTGGCATTCATCTAACTTCAATATAAACTTTAATTTGGTATTACAATCTGCATAAATTACCAAAATTTTTATAACATCAAAATACAATGTATATCAAGGTAACAATAGTGGACATACCTGGTATAGTAGATTTGTAAAATCGAACCATTGCCTGTTGAAGCCTCTCCAAATCCACGAATATGTTGTTGTACTTTGTGTAAGGAAATCCATTTCCAGGTGCACTTTTCAACTCTTTTTTCGATGTACATAAATGATAAATAGACATAGGCATAATATCCTCTATATAGAAGTATTTTCCAAGAATACTAATTATATCTTCATTGGACATTGACTTCTTAAGTGATACCTTGTAAGGAGATGGAAACATATTCTGCAAAATACCTTCTCTTTGTAATGAATGCTTCAAAAGGTTGTACAATGCATTGTATCCTTTAGTACTAATTCCTGCTTCATCACATACCATCTGCACATCTCTAGGAGTGATAATATCTTGTAACTTTTTTGTGAAATCTTTAATCACTTGCTTCTTGAGAAGGTTTCCTATTCGTGACTCCAAAATACTAACCACCTGCTTGTTGGTCAAACAAGAATTTAATAACTTGAATTGATCCTCTGTTGTTGATGAAGCACTAACATCTTCAACGAATGACCTACATAACAAGATATATATATATATATATATATATATATATATATATATATATATATATATATATATATATATATATATATATATATACATATATATATATATATACATATATATATATATATACATATATATATATATATGTATATATATATGTATATATATATATATATATATATATATATATATATATATATATATATATATATATATATATATATATATATATATAAGTCTTCCAAAAAGAGAAACAAATACAAGACAAACCTTATCGCAAAAACTCGTCGTTTGCATGCTCCACCACCAATTGAAAGAGAGTTAAACGATGTTAATGATCTTCTCCTACGTCACATCCCAAGTGGAGTCTCTCTCAAGTGTGGACAGTGTCTTTTCATTTCTCAATTGTTCTCTCCTTTTCTTCCATATGCTTTTCAAGCTCTGCAAGCCTTTCTTGTAAAGATATGATTGTGCTTTCTAAAGTGACCAACCTTGTATGATTTAGTTGATATTGTTGAATCCAATACTTGGTAATGACAGTTGAATGTGTAGATAATCCTTCACAATAACCTAAGAGCCCATCTTTACCGACACCAATGAACTGAAGTAAAGTTGAGAGGTTATGGAATGTTGGATGGTAAGAAGACATTGGATGAGGAGGGTATAATGAACCATGAGTCCAAAGATCAATATTCTTTTCTCCAGTTTCATGACGCTCATTTTGAGAGTTCACATCATTGTTGCACTGTGTATTTGGAGCAAACTCTTTGGGCACACGAACATGGATACTTGTTGATGCTGGGGCATGAGGACGTCCGAATGTGAGGTTTGTAATAGGTGTCAACACCATCTTTTCCAACAATTAGACAATACTAAGAAAGAGACCAGAAATTTGTTTGGAAGAGATGCTAGAGCATGATTTTCTCAGGAAAATTTTGTTTTCTTGGATGTGGATGGGTCACAGTGTGTTTTTCCACTGAGAGTAGCCAAAAATGATGAAATTTTGAAAAAGTCATTTTTTGGGTGAAGAGTAGTTACGGATTTGATGATCTGGCACTCTACTTTTGGAGGGATTTTAAAAATATTACTTTTTCATAGGAAAATTAAAAAATAACTAAAAAAAAGTCACTTCTGACATATATATTAAAAAATGAGCCCTTTCAAGTAAATAAACACTAAAATCGAGAGTTTGAAAAAAAATTCATTTTTTTATTCCCATACATGCTCGAGATTGATGATGTGGAAAGTAGATTCCCTTTCTCGCTCTCTAATAGAAGAGAGAGAGGAGTCTAGTAAGCCTTAAAAAAAGCCTACTCTAGCCTACTAAAAAGTGCCCTATTAAATGCACTTTGTCCCCTTAAACAACAACATAATTATGCTTAATCCCTAAAAATTAGGGATCCTTACAAGGCCCATGCAGGGTTCACCTTTTTTCCTAATGTTGCTTACCTCCGAAAATAGTTGGAGAGTGAGCACATGAATGAAGGTGATTCTATGGACAATTTTCTAACAAAGATCAAAGACTTGAAGGAACAGTTGATTTCTATGGATGAGGCTATACCATACAGCTCACTTGTGCAGACCGTTCTGAATTGTCTTCCTGATTCATATTAGAGTTTTGATTCTACTCTTCCGTTGATGATGAAAGGCAATCCAAATGTCGTGTCATTTGAGGAGTTAGTCTCTGTTCTGTTGCAGGAAGATCAGTCCAAGCAGAACAGGTCCATTATGCATGTTGCAGATCAAGCTTTCCTAGCTAGTCAGAAGGGCAAAGGAAAATGGAGCTCTTCTACTAGTAAGCAGAAATCTGCAAATGCTGCACATTTGAAGAACCAAGATAAAGATGAGAAAAAATCAAAAAAGCAGAAATTGTTTTGCAAGTACTGTAAAGGGAATGATCATATCATAAAGAACTATCCAAAACTCGCTGCTAAAGAGGCAAAGAAGAAAGAGGTTGGAATGGTTGTTGTAGAAGCCTCTACACCAAAAACAAAGTCTACTAATCTTGGGCAGGAAGAAGAATGGGCATTTACCATTGTTTGCAGTTTTGACCCATCTTCTCATGAGCAGTGCATGTCTGCAATAGACTCAGATGTTTGCTACTTTGATAGTGGGGCGACCAAACACATTACCTCATAGCACAATTTCTTCTCTTCACTTGAGCCTGCCCCTACAAGGAATACTGTTACATGCGCCAACAACTCCTCTTATCCTATTATGGGAGTTGGTAAGATCATTTTAACTACTGCTGATGGTAGTTCTTGCACTTTGTCAGATGCTTTGTTTGTGCCAGGGATAAAAAAAATATGTTATCAGTTTCTGCATTAGCCAAGATTGGCTTGGTTGTGAAATTTGTTGATGACAGATGTACAGTTCATGACCTGTCAAATAGTGACGTGATTATTGCTTCTGGCATTCTATGTTGTGGGTTGTATAAGCTCATAGACTATGAAAGATCTATAAATGATTTGGCATGTGCAGTACATGATTCTCAGGCTATGTCGGATGCGAAGCTTTGGCATGCATGCTTTGATCATCTGAATTTTGCTAGTTTGTTATGCCTGAAGAAATCTGAAATGGTGTCCTCTTTGCCCAAACTTGAGGCACCGGGAAAACATGTTTGTGAAGGCTGTATTTTGGGCAAAATGTAGCATTCCTCCTTTCCAAAAGATAGTTTAGTTTGGGCTACTCAGAAATTGCAGCTTGTACAAAGTGATGTCTGTGGTCCTATGCAGACACCTTCTTTTGGAAATTATCTTTACCTCGTGACTTTCATCAATGATTTTTTGAGGAATGCATGGGTATATCCATTGAAGGAAAAGTCCGAATTGTTCATGTGCTTCAAACAGTTTTTGGTTTTGGCTGAAGATCTATTAGCATGTAAAATGGGCACCCTCCGTTTTGATCGAGGAGGGGAATATATGTCTTCTGATTTTAATGCATTTCTGGATGAACATGGGATAAAACACCAGTGCATAGCGCCATATACACCTCAACAGAATGGAGTTGCTGAACGAAAGAACAGGTCACTCATAGAGATGGCGAGGTGTATGGTCAAGAGTCAAGCTTTACCACATAGTTTCTAGCTTGAGGCTGTCATGTGTGCAGCATATGTACTTAACAAGTGTCCCACTAAAGCATTGCAATCTATCACTCCATATGAGGCTTGGCATGATCGCAAGCCATCTGTTGCACATCTACATGTTTTTGGTTGTTTGGCATATGCATTAGTGCCTGAACAACATCGCAAAAAATTCGATGATAAAGCAGTAAAATGTATTTTTGTTGGGTACAGTTTTGAAAGTAAAGGCTATCGTCTATATCATCCATAGACTAAACACATTTTGGTTAGCCGTGATGTTGTTTTTGTGGAAGATGCTATTCAGCCATTGCTTTCATGTACTAAGGAGACATCTATTAGCTCCAAAGACATGTATGATACTTTGCTGCCTCTTTTTACAGGTGGACAGTCTAGTGTTGGTCCTAACGAGGCAACTGCTCAACCTTTGTAGGTTTCATGTGATGATGCAGATCATTCCATTTCTAATGCAGATTTACATCATGCACTTGTTGATGAGAGACCTGACATTGAGCAGGCAAAAACTATGCCAAAATGGCTTGTGCAAACTTTGCGTGACAGCAAATTACATGCACGTCTATCATATCATACTCGATCAGGATCTTATAGTGCCTCTTTTGCATCAGATTGCTATGCTATGGCTGCATCTAGTCTCTGTGATGAGAATGAGCCTGTACCATTTGACGAAGCACAAAATTCAGAAATTTGGATGGCTTCTATGTAATTTGAATATGATGCTATAATGAAGAACGGTACTTGGTCTTTATGTGACTTGCCTCCTGCCAAGAAGGCCATTGGCAGTAAGTGGATTTACACGCTGAAGCGTAAGCCTAATGGAATAGTTGACAGGTATAAGGCTAGGCTTGTTGCAAATGGTTATGCACAGGAAAGAGGCATTGATTTTGATGAAACCTTTGCAACTACATGTTGTATGACTACTGTTCGGAGCATCTGTGCACTTGCATCCCATCATGGTTGGAATGTACATCAGTTGGACATTAAAACTGCATTTCTGAATGGTGACTTGCATGAAGAAGTGTATGTTTTTCAGCCCCTTGGCTTTGTGCAGAAAGGGCATGAAAACCAGGTGTGCAGGTTAAAGAAGGCATTATATGGTTTAAAGCAAGCACCATGTGCTTGGTATGAGAAGATACATGCCTATCTGATTGCACATGGTTTTGAGAACAGTCCAATTGAAAGCACCTTATATGTTAAGTGTGCTAATGATGTGCTTCTGATCATTGTTGTCTATGTTGACGACATGCTGCTCACTGGTCCTATTGAGAAGCATGCTGTTGATTTTAAGGCTGATTTGCATGCCTCATTTGAGATGTCTAATTTGGGGCATTTGCATCACTATTTGGGCATTCAGTTTATGCAAGTTGATGGTGGAATGGCTTTGTGTCAAACGAAATATATTGACACATTATTGCAGCGTTTTGGCCTTGAAGACTGTAAGCCTATTGCCACTCCCATGGAGACAGGTTTACGATTGAGTCTTCATGATGCTAGAGATGCATTTGATGTTGTCCTCTATCAGCAAGATGTTGGATGCCTGATTTACTTATGCATTACGTGGCCAGATATTCAGTTTGTTGTCTCACAGATGAGAAGGTTTATGCATTGCCCAGGTGTCAAGCATTGGCAGGCGGTTAAGCGCATCTTTCGCTACTTGAGTGGTACTCGACTACTTGGGTTGTTTTATCCCAAGGGGGGATCACTACCTCCAGATTTGCATGCTTTTTCTCACTCAAATTGTGTTCGTTGCTATGACACTCGTGTGTCCACTAGTGGCTTTTGCTTCATGCTTGGTAGCTCATGTATATCTTGGTTGAGCAAGAAGCAGCCTACTATAGCCACTTCTAGTTGTGAGGCTGAGTATAGGGTAGCTTTCATAGTTACTATTGAGTGTGAGTGGCTCAGACGCCTTATGGCTGATTTGGGTGTTGGTCAGTCTTCTACCACCACCATCTTCATTGACAGTCAGAGCGCATTCGGAGTTGCGAGGAACCATGTGTTTCATGCTCGCACTAAGCACATTGAGATGCATTATCATTATGTCAGGAAGAGGTTCTCTGCGGGGGAGATCAGCTTGGCATATGTGCCCATGCAAGAGAACATTGCAGACCTTTTCACGAAGGCTCTGCCTAGAGAGAAGATTGAAGCTTTCCGCAAAGCTTTGGGCTTACTTCCTTTTGTGGAGTGCTTTCCACATAGCTTGGCACTTCCTTATACATGAGTGCCAGCTACTTCTTCACCGCATCACTCCCAGGGGGGCTTTGTTGATATATTTAGGTAGTGATGTGTGTGAATACTCTAAGACCACCGAGGCACTTTTTTCCCTCTTTAATTGTCCGACTCAAAAATCCAGATCAACCCTTTAGAGTTGAACACCTAGTGGTCAAGTTCAAAGAGGGTTCATATATTGATAAGCAAGGAACCATGTATGTGGTTACGAGCTTACCAAACATGATAGATGAGTTTGGAAATGCCATTCTCAAGAGTGCGATAGGAGACCTAGAGCAATGAAACCTAGGACGAGAACCCAATACTCCCTGTGGCAAATCTGTCTTGACTAGAGTGATTACCCCAGCATGGGTCCCCCAAGACAACAAAAGCATATTAAATAGAGAAACGGAGGAGGCTTTTCGGAGATTCAAGCCAGATCAACTCAACAAAATAGGTGGAGTCACCATCTATGAGTTCAAAGATCTAGAGATACCACACAAAAGTTATCTATCTAGATAACACTTCATAGAGAATTTTCTTGGTAATAGAGCATGGAAAGCATGCATTTACTTGGTAGGATGCATTTACTTGGCAGGGTGAATTGATTTTCCCTCCATCAAGATCTAGTGTTTCCCATGGCCTCTAAGGAGTAGGATCATCCCACACTCATGAAACCCAAAGGGAAAGAACGAGAGAGGGACCTAAGGTAAGCTTTGCACACATAGTGGGTAGACACATATTGAAGCTCAAGGACAAGGACAAAGCATGGAAGCACATCAATGAAGTGGACACACAAGAAGAAGGAGCAAGTAGGGAGCTCCAAGAGGCACATTTCAAATTTTCATAAGAAATCCCCATAAATATAGTGACTTTTATCACCAAAAACCATTGTAAATGCCATTTTCCATTTTTACAACTCCATTTGTTCAAGCCGGGGAGTCCTCAAGCTTGAGGGGTATTAGAAGTATCATTATACCAAGTTTCATAATTTTTAGATTCCATTTGAGTCCCCAAATAAGCCTTGGAACCTATTTTTTAACTAGGCCAGACACTAGGTCTGGACAGGGCCAAAACCACTCAAAAAACTATAAAAAGGGCTGCAGAGCTCATTTGAGGGGTTAGCTTGTTGTAGATTTCAGCTTTGTAAGAGAGTTCTTTTGTAATTGAAGTCCTTCCATTGTTCCACTCTTTGCTCTTACTTTGTGCGCGTGTGTGTATGTGTGTGCATGTTTGTATGCTTTCACTCACGCACTTGTGCACTTCACTTGCTCTTGGTCTTCATACCGGTCCTCACATCTCCGGGGATTGACATTTATGAGGTGGAGCTCCTCATATTGATACTTGCCATTGTGCTAGAGTGACACCAAATTTGGCGTCGTTGCTGGGGAGAGAGCTTGGAGGACGAGCGTGTGACGGTAAGACGTAGAGTAACGACATTGGAAGGTAATAAAATCAGCATTTTCAGTTCAGTTTCTGAGTTTTCTCCATCTTCATCATCATCATCACCACCATCTCTCTCTCACCTTCACATTCTCTATTTTTTCGCTTTTTTGCCTATACATTCCAGATTTTCACCTCTTCTTCTTCATTCTTAGTGTGTAAGGAGTTCAGAGAGGATTCAGAGCTTAGGCGTCCTTAAAATACAGAGATTTGCACCACTAAAACAACAAAAATTTGAGTAGTGGTATCACGGAGTGACAAGAACTGCATCTGGTATCGTGAGTATCTTATCGCGACTTTGAAGGGTGACTTTGCAAATACAGGGTGATAGAAGTGACAAGAAGGACACAAGGTACTCATATTTGCAAAAAATTTTGAATTTGGGTGTGAAAATCTCCAAGTATCGTGTCCGGTTGAGATTTGGTATCGCGATACCAGAACTCCGGTGTATCACGATACTTGTTGAGGTATCGTATCGTGCATGCCCACTTGAGGTATCACGATACCATTCTGGTATCGTATTGTCAAGTGCTGGTATCGCGATCACGATCGCCCCGGTGGTATCGTATCGTGGTCCACCTGGTATCGTATCATGAGCAATTTGGTATCGTATTGTTGACCGTGTAGTATCGTATCACCTCCTGTCTTAGTATCGTATCGTCTCTTATTCTGGTATCGTATCGTGCACTGAGTGGTATCGTATCGTCTATATACCAATATCGTATCGTGAGGTTGGTATCATATCACCAACTAATCCAGTATCATATCGTGCAAAGAGTCAGTATCATATCGTCTGATTTTTGGTATCGTATCGCGAGGTCAAGTGGTATCGTATCGTCAACTCCGTATCGTATCATGCTCAATCTAGTATCGCATCGTGCACCTTGTGGTATCGTATTGTGAAGCACAAGTAGTATCGTATCGTGATTGGACTGGTATCGTATCGTCGACAGATCAAGTATCGTATCGTGTAAATTTTTGGTATCGTATCATCCCTTACCCTGGTATCGTATCGTGTGATTTCTGGTCTCGTATCGTGAGGTTGGTATCGTATCGTGGACTTGGTGGTATCGTCTAGGGAGTGGTATCGTATCGTCTAAGGTGGTATCGTCCATAGTGGTATCGCGTAGAAAATTTGGTATCGTATCACCTATCTTGAGGTACTCCCAGAGGGATCCTGGTTCCCTGATTTAACCCCAAGAAACCTGAACTGGCATAACTTTCTCATACAAAATCCGTTCAGAGTTATCTTTGGTTCGTTGGAAAGCTCGTGGGGAGTACCACCAAAACTTCCACTGGTTACGGTAAAATCAAGACGAGGATTATTAAATAGGGTATTTTGATGTTGACCCTCAGGTTGGACTAGGAAGCAAGGGGTTCCACAAGATTTTGAGCAATTCAAAGGACAATTTTGGACTTGTAGACAAGGCTTATGAACCTAAGCTCAAGTTGATACTTAGGAAGAGATAGATAAAGTACTAAATCACTTGAAACCAAGGTCAACCACACAACCAAGTTAGGGACTCACAACTCAGTGGTCAACACTACGTGTTGAGTTCATAGACAAGTGAGTCAAAAATGTCATTTAACTGGGAGAGACTCTTGGCTTCTGAAGACATGTATAGATCCGTACCTAGGGAAGGTCTTATGTCTACAGCGGAAGGGGAATATAGGATTTCTCTTCAATACGTATCCACTAACCTGCAAGGAGTACCCATCTACCTCGACGGTCTATACAGGTTAGTAGCAAGAATGAGAAACACTACTGAATTAGAAATAGTTCCAAGACCAGCTATCAAATACGAAGACGGGGTCTACATGGACAAGATGGGCCAGATCTATGTAGTAACTGAAAACCCTGATGAGATTAATGAAAGAGGAGAGTTAGCTAGAGATCATGCAACTACCTCACAAAACCCATTCGAGACCCAACAAATGAGCCAAGGTAGTATACCCGATAGACCACATGAGCAATTCACCGTGCCAAGAATTAACCCCCACGGCCACACTAGCCAGAGAATGGGGAATATGAATAGACCTACCTTTAGGACAGAACCACCCCAAGGTGTTCCCATTGTAATTCGATCCCCAGAGCCCGACAAAAGACTGAGGCCAATCCAACTGGCCAAATGTATGCGAAATCGTTACGATGGCACAGGAGAGCCGTATGAACACATTGCAGAATTCAAGCAGGTATTGCGAGCGGAGCAAGTGGATGACTTTTTCATGCAATATGAATCCTTTGGGATAACTCTCATGGGAATAGCCTTAGCTTGGTTTCAATCCTTGAATCCAAATTCCTTTGGCAATACAGAAAAATTCTTCCAAGAATTTATTTGGGAATTCATTATGTGAGGGATCAAGCACAATTCGTCATCCTTACTACATAGTTTCAAACAAGCTCCTAATGAGACAGTAAAAAATGCATCACGAAGATTTAATCAATACGTGACCCGATGCCCTATGATAGAGAGACCTTCTCAATAGAAAATGATATCCCTATTTTTAGAAGGTCTAACCAATGGAACATTGAGAATGTTAGTATATGTAAAACGGTCGCAAACTCTGAGTGAGTGTCTCCAAGAATGCATAGATTTGGAAGACAACTTAGCTGAGGATCTCAAACCCACACAAGCTCCTACCAAATCAGAGGATACAAAGAGCAATGAGACTCCTAGTTCGAGCTATATGGAGGAAGTGGCAGCATTAGTGGCCGAGAAATTAGGAGTACAAGGACAAAGGAACTATCAGAACTCTCCCTTGAGAGTGCAAAGGTTAAGCAGTTGCACACTTTGTGGTGGAGATCATCCATCTCATGCCTACACCCAAGAAGGATTAGGGTTATCACAACCTTACCCTTACTATAGACAACCAACTCAGGAGCCTAACATGTACTCTTATAGTGAGCATAAGTATACCAACTACAACACCAAAAACTATCCAATGAATAGACAGCCACGATCGTTTGTACCACCCCAATGTAGACCATACGAGTACCCTCCTAGAGAACAAGGCAGAGAATTTCCTAGGTATAACCCTTGTCCAAGACCACGAGGAGCAACTAGACCATATGAACATGGAGGATATAGCCAACCTCAACCTATACCAGGACAACAACCATCCCACCCACTAGCCCCAACACAAGGACAAAATGTCACAATACAAGTCGTTTGTCTTGAGTGTGGCAAAGAATAGCTCCTAAGAGATTGTCCCGGACATCCCTCTAGTGCACCAAAGGTTACACCCGTTAATGTGGTAGGCCTAGTAGGGGATTCAAGTTCCAATAGCGATCATGTGGCTCCTATACATGCAGTTACGAGGGCACAAGCCTTACAAAAAGCTAAACCAGTTGAGCAATCAGAGCCAAGTGAGTTAGGAGAACCTAGTAAGAGAAAAACAGGAACATGGAAGGATACTAGAGAGAAGGCCAATCGTAAGTGGACTAAAAAGTTATCTGAACTAAAAGAAATCTTAAAAGATGCAAAAACAAAAATAGAAGATATTGCCTCTCAAAATCTCTCGCATGCCGAGACTCCATCCACACCACATCATCCCCACCCACCAACCACTGTAAATAAACCACAACCAAGATCTGGTCTTGCATATCCAATCCCAGAAAACTTGGACATGATGTTCAAGGCATACCAGGCTTGACTTCAAGAAGGGCTAACACTTGCAAACCTAGACAAGAGCTACCCTAGAGCAGATTTCGAGATTGAACGGACAAAAATGTGCATAAAAATGGTGGAACTAGCTCAAGCTATGTTTGAGGCCAATCAATCATTCAATCAGACGAATGTTATTACACCAGGTTTGCACTTCTAGGGCTTACTAAATAGATTAGAGCAGTTGGTAAATAAACCTCAAGTTTCTTTACCTCCACAGGCTCAACCAACCGTTGAAAGAGAAAGCTCATCACCACAGAAAGTCTATGTTCGTGACTCCATAGATGAGGGAGAACCTCTTTCAATTCAACAGCACACTCAAAAGTTCTTACACAAGAAGAGAAATGGGCCAAGGAGAAGGATGTTTCCCCTCCTATTCTTGAAATTGATGACCGTCATGATCAATTCCCACAAGACATTCCATCTATTTATGGAGACCAAGTAGAGCAACAAGAAAAGGAAAGTTCAGGATTTGAATCCAATTCTTTACAAGAGTTGCCACAGTTCACAGGCCCATGGGAATCTAAATCTCTCCAGATCAGAGCTCCCACAATATTGATCAAAAACGAAGACTCGGTGGTTCCAAGAAACACTGATGTCGTGAAGAACACTAAGGTTCAGTGCCATCTCACTGTGGAAGATCTGCTCAAAGCAAAACCTGAGCTATGGAATCATGTGAAGGATCAGGTTCCAGGACTTGCTTCCAATATGCCAAAAGCAGATTCTAACCAGAAAGTTCCAGAGATACCTCTAGAAAAAATAGGGGACATGAGCGAAGGTGAGGAAGGTAATAATTATCTTTTGATCACCTACCAAGGTTACACAACCAAAGCGATCATATATTATGGTGCTGGTGTTGCTATTGCGATCACTTCCCTGTGGAAGCAATGGGGTAAACCTGCATTAAGACCAACTAGAATGAAGCTTCAGATGGTTGATGGACATGTGGAAAGACCTTTAGGATTGCTAGAAGGGATAACTCTGACCACTTGTGGTGTAGAGTTAGAGCACACCTTTGCTATATGTGACTTTGGTAAAACTACTACCTACGAGATGATCCTAGGAAGACCCTTCCTATGACAACTGCAAGTTGTACAAGATTGGGGAACCAATTCCTTGTACTTACAGCACTTAGGGGTCACAACCAAGGTCAATTTGAAGGATTACACCTTCAGAGATGTACCACCCCTACAGTGGAATTCTATCCACAAGGAGCAAGAAGATTCGATCTTTGTGCATTCTAAAAGTTCATCTGAGACATCCTGGATGCATGAAGATACTCATTTGTGGATGTGCAAGGTCGCAAAGGAAGAGGATAAACACCTAAAAGCGTGAGAAAAAGGAACATCTCAAGGAGATAGACCAATTAGAGACCCAACCTATACACCGATGATCTTTCCAGATGAGGAATTTGAGCCTCATGGTTGGGCAGAAATCTTAGCCACCATGGACATTGCAGTTAATGAAGAACAATGGACACCCCATTGTGATGAGGAGGGTTATGATATTTCAGTGTTCATGTGTCAGCCCTTGCTAGAAGAATGTGATCCTAGTGACTTCATAGAAAAAAGAAGAGAACGATGATGATCTAGAGTCCATGTGATGGATAGTTGCTTTATTTCAGAGGAGCACTATCTAAAAGACATAGGAGTATTTACCCAAAAGGAAGAAGAACCTCTCACAAGCATTAAAAGTGTCAATTCAAAGGATGGAAGTGAAGGAGGTCAAAAGAAAAAGAAAAGGCAAGGAGTGAAACAAGAAGAGAAGGAATCATTGTTCAAAGTACCAGAAAATTTCAAGAAATACGAAGTTGAGGACCAAAAAATTTTGGTACCAATGCCTAAGAGAGAGGCCACCACAGGAGAAGCGTATGATAACAAAGAAAAGAACAAAAAAATCGTAGTCACCATTGAAGAGAACGAAGAGAGATGTACATACATAGGAGATGACCTAAGTAAAGAAGAGGAAGCAGAGTTGGTAGCCTTGTTAAGGGAATATAGGGACGTGTTTGCATGGCACTATAAAGACTTGAAGGGAGTAGATCCGAAGATTGTTCTCATACAATCCCCATGGTAGCAGATGCCAAGCCCACCAAACAGAAGCCCTACACATATAATGACACCTATGCAGCTAAAATAAAAGAGGAAATCGATAGATTGATTGAGGCCGGATTCATCTATGAAATTGAGCATACTGAATGGGTGTCCCCCATTGTAGTGGTGCCCAAGAAGAACGGGAAGTTACGTGTGTGTATTAACCTTAAAAAAGTTAATGCCGCCACGGTAAGAGATAGTTATCCGCTTCCAATCACTGATCATTTATTGGAGTGTGTTGCAAGCAAGGAAGTTTATAGCTTCCTTGATGGATTTTCAGGTTACAACCAAGTAGCCATTGCCACAGAAGATCAACATAAAATGGCCTTTGCCACAGAGTGGGGAGTCTTTGCATTTCATGTGATGCCATTTGGGCTCACCAATGCACCTGCAACATTCCAAAGGCTCATGTGTCATGTCTTCAAAGAGTTCTTGCAAAAGAGCTTAGAAGTATATGTGGACGATTTATATGCTCATTCCCAAGAAAGGAGACATCACATTCCTAAACTCAGACAGATCTTCAACAAGTGTAGACAATACCGAGTGTGTCTGAACCCAGAAAAGTGTGTGTTCATGGTACGTCAAGGTAAAATCTTAGTTCATATTGTTTCTAAGAACGGAATATCAATAGATGAGGACAAAGTAAAAGCCATAGCGGAGTTGCCGAGGCCAAGGAATGTTAAAGAGGTACAAGCCTTTATGGTCCATTGTGGATATTATCGTAGGTTTATTCACATGTATGCAATTATAGCTAAGACACTTTATGCCTTGTTGACAAAGTTTGAGTGGAATGACGAATGCGAGAAGTCCTTCAATGAGTTTAAGAGATGCTTGTGCACAGCACCAATACTGACCACTCCTGATTGGAATAAGCCATTCCATGTACATGTGGATGCATCCAATTATGCAATAGGATGTGTGTTGTCACAACCCACAAGTGAAGGCAATCTAGATTTGCCTATAGCATATGCAAGCAGACAACTAAATGCTGCAGAACAAAATTATACAACAACTGAGAGAGAAGGCTTAGGCATGGTGTATGCTGTAAAAAAGTTTAGACACTACCTATTGGCCAACAAGTTCAAGTTTTTCACTGATCATCAAGCTTTATTATATTTGGTCAATAAACCTTGCAATACTAGACGCTTAGGAAGATGGTTCCTCTTACTAATGGAATATGACTTTGAAGTGGTTGTTAGGAAAGGTAAGACCCACCTCAAAGCAGATCACCTTTCTTGCATCACTTCAGGCGAGTCACTGCAAGGAGTGTCTGATGAATTGCCCGATGCTAACATTTAGGAGTGTATTGGCCTAGTATGGACAAAGAAATTCATGAGTGGATCAAGAATTGTCCAGCGTGCCAGAAGAGACCCCCTATGGAGCATGCGACTCTTTATCACGTATCATTAATTCTAGATTGGAGTGCTCCATTGGTAGAATTCATGAGATCAGGAACATTACCCAATGAGGCTAGTCTAGCAAGGAAGCAAAGCATAGAGCAAGAAGCTATGGACTATGCGCTCATAGGAGATAACCTATACCGAAGAGGCAAAGATGGTTACTTAAGACTATGCGTTCACGAATCAGACTATTTGAAAATCTTAGAAACTGCCCATAGTAGTGTTGCAGGCAGACACTTTGGGCCTAATAGAGTAATTAAGACAATTCTATTCTCAGGACTTTGGAAAAAAATTTCAAAGGCTCACAAATGCACCATCAAGCTGGAGTACAAGGAAGAAGTACATACAAAGGTACTACAATCTGCAAGGGCTAGTAGGGAAAAAATGAAGAACCCAACAACTGACCAGGCTACATTGGGAAGATGGACTACTCCTGTTGATACATGAAGGACACTACCTCTCAACATACTACATGGAACAACCATTAGAACAAGGGTATGTCAGGGACGACAGACTCAAGAGGGGGGGGAGTGTTGAAGCTCAAGGACAAGGACAAAGCATGGAAGCACATCAATGAAGTGGACACACAAGAAGAATGAGCAAGTAGGGAGCTCCAAGAGGCACATTTCAAATTTTCATAAGAAATCCCCATAAATATAGTGACTTTTGTCACTAAAAACCATTGTAAATACCATTTTCCATTTTTACAACTCCATTTTGTTCAAGCCGAGGAGTCCTCGAGCTTGAGGAGTATTAGAAGTATCATCATACAAATTTTCATAATTTTTAGATTCTGTTTGAGTCCCCAAATAAGCCTTGGAACCTATTTTTTAACTAGGCCCGACACTAGGTCTGGACAGGGCCAAAACCACTCAAAAAACTATACAAAGGGTTGGAGAGCTCATTTGTGGGGCTAGCTTGTTGTAGATTTCAGCTTTGTAAGAGAGTTCTTTTGTAATTGAAGTCCTTCCATTGTTCCACTCTTTGCTCTTACTTTGTGCACGTGTGTGTGTATGTGTATGCATGTTTGTATGCTTTCACTCACGCACTTGTGCACTTCACTTGCTCTTGGTCTTCATACCGGTCCTCACGTCTCCGCAGATTGACATTTATGAGGTGGAGCTCCTCACGTTGGTACTTGCCATTGTGCTAGAGTGACACCAAATTTGCACAGATTAGGACTTGAAGGTGAAAGACATCAAAGAGAGAGACATAGAGCACATAGGCACCAAGGAGATGAACATGATTTTCCATTGCCTAGAGCTTGAGAGTACCCAAGAACCCTTAGACCCTCTCAAGTGGTCAAGACAATGAAACACTACTTTGATGGGTCAGGAGATCCTTATGATCATGTGACCGAGTTCAGACAAGTGTTAAGAGCCGAACAAGTTGAAGACTTGTTCACTCAGTATAATGCTTTCGGTCTAACTCTCAAGAACACTACCTTAACGTGGTTTCAACCACTACACCAAGGTCAGTTCAGGAATATAGACGAGTTATTAGAAGCATTCATTGTAGAATTTTCCAAGAGTGGCATCAAGCATAACACATCATCCCTGATCCATAGCTTCAAGCAGACACCCCAAGAAATAGTTTGGCTAGCCAGAAGCAGATTTAAACAATACATGGAAAGATGCCCAACACTTGAATTACCTACACAAACAAAACAAGTTTCCTTGTTTTTAGATGGACTCCTAAGCGGGAAACTTAGATCATACGTCTATCTCAACGATCCAAACACACTAGATCAATGCTTGAGAATGTGTATTGACATAGAAGACAACTTGGTTGAGGAGCTAGAATTGTCAAAACTCTATAAGGATTCTACTTGTCATACTTCCAAACCCTCCATTGAGATAGATCACATAGAAGACAACTTGGGTGAGGAGTTAGAATCGTCAAAACTCTATAAGGATTCTATTAGTCATACTTCCAAACCCTCTACTAAGATAGATGAGATAGTTGAGTAGGTTGCCAAGAAGTTAGGAGTTCAAAATAGACAAACACTAAGGGTCACCTCATTGAAGCAATGTTATACTTGCGGAGGGGACCACATGGCCAACATATGCCCAATGAAAAACCAAAACATGAGAGAAATGAATGTTCCATATTGCACTATTGACAAAAAATACACAAACCATACAGCTCAAGATTACTCATACAATAGACAGGCTACCAGACGAGCTTATCAGCAACCTTACCAACAAGGTAGGTATGAGAACCAATACCAGTAGCTGCATTATAGGCCACAACAACAATATCAACCTCAATACCAACAGGAATATCAAGCACCATATATGACACAATTGATCCTAGGAAATCAACCGCCACCTCGTGAATGTGATCCTAGTTAAATATGCAGTGGCAGAGAGGAACCCTAATAGAGCATTAGTATCGATGACCCCTTTGGTCTCAAAAAATGACCCTCATGCCCAAAGTTTTGTCTGCACCCATGAAGATAGTCCACCAACTTACTACACAGAGTCACGTGAGCATAGTGGGACTTATCCATATCAATATGAGGCACTACATATGGAGCCAAATTGGGAGATAGAATACTCCAATGTCATGTATATGAATCCTAACCCAAGGCTCCAAGTGAGACAAATGAGATGACAAGCCCCTAGAGGACCATTTTTTTGATGTCAAGGCGACCATTTCATTCATGAATTTCCCCACCCACCAACTCTGGGACAAGGAAAAAACATCATAATACAAGGCTTTTGTCTTGAGTGCGGCAAAGAACATCTCCCAATAAATTTTCCAAGGAATACCTCCAATGCACCTAAGGTTACACCCATTCATGTGCTAGGCTTAGTGGTGGATTCAAGTTCAAGTAGCATGAACATTGGTCCCATACAGGCAATTACTAGGGCACAAGCATTAAACCAAGCTAAATGAGCTGAACAATTAGAGCCAAGTGAATCAGGAGAGCCTAGTAAGAGAAAAACAAGAACATGGAAGGATACCAAGGAAAAGGCCAATTGTAAGTGGGCTAAAAAGTTATCTGAACTAGAAGAAAGCCAAAGAGACACAAAATCAAAATTGCTGACATTGCATCTCAAACTCCTCATATGCCGAAATTCCATCCACTCCACTTCATCCCCACCCACCACTCATTGTAAATAGCCCACAACCAGGTCAATTCTTGTAGATCCAACCCTAGAAGGCTTGGACATGATGTTCAAGTCCTACCAGGCTCGACTTTAAGAAGGGCCAACAACTATAAACCTAGATAAGAGATATCCTAACAAGATTTAGAGATTTAACAGACAAAATTTTGCATTAAAATGGTAGAACTAGCTCAAGCTATGCTCGAGACCAATCAATTGTTCAATCAAACAAATTCTATCAAACCGGGTTTTCATTTCCAAGTCTTATTAGAAAGATTAGAGCAATTGGTAAACAAGCCATAGGTTTCTTTACCTCCACAGGCTCAATCAGTTGTTGAAAGAGAAGCTCACCACCAAGGAAAGTTTGTGTTCATGATTCCATGGATGCTGGAAACATCCTCCGAATCAAGAGTACTCTCAAGAGTTCTTACAAAAAATACAAAAAGAGAAATGGGCCAAGGAGAAGGGTAATCCCCCTCCTATTCTTGAAATTGATGATCTTGATGATCAATTTCCCCAAGAAGTTCCATCTATTTATGGAGATCAAGAAGAGCAACAAGAAGATAAAAGATTAGTTTTTGAATCTAATTCTTTACAAGAGTTTCCACAATTCATGGGCCCATGGGAATCTAAATCTCTTCATGTCGGAGCTCCCAACAATATTGATAAGCAATGAAGAATCAGTGGTTCCAAGAATCACTTACTAATACCTTCTCTATGATGAAGTGATAATGTACCTCGATATGTTTTGTTCTAGTATGAAAAACAGGGTTTCATGCTAACTATATGCTGCCAAGATTACCACAATAGATGGTGATAGGCTTTTGCACTTCCACACCTAAATCTGCAAGTAACATCTCCATCCATGATGTCTCACATGTTGCCATTGCAGCACCTCTATACTCACCCTTTGTACTCGACAAAGCAACATTGGGTTGCTTATTGTTGTTCCATGTAATAGCTTCACTACCAAGTGAGAATAGAAAGCCACTAGTAGATCTTCTATCTGGAATACTACTAGCCCAATTTGCATCGGTGTATCCTTGAACCTACACATTTACACCAGCTTCATAAAACAATGCATAATCCAAAGTAGCACTCACATATCGTAGAGTGCACCTCATATCATCTTAATGTGGCTTCCTTGGAACCTGCATAAATTGACTTTCAAGTCCAATAGTGTAGCTAAGATCAGGCCTTGTAATTGTGAGATATATCAAACTTCCCACAATTTTCCTGTACATAGTAGCATTTCCAATGCTTCACCTGATGTAGTATATGACTTCAAATTCTGATCTAATGGCATAGAAATTGGCTTATAATCAGCCATACCATACTTTTGCAGCATATTCAAGGCATATTGCCTTTGTGACATCCATATACGTGTTTTTGTATGTATAAAATCAATGCCCAAGAAATAGCGCAGTACACCAAGATCTTTCATGTCAAATTCTTGCATAAGAAGTTGCTTTACCTCTTTAATGTTTTCTTCATTATCACCAACTACAATCAAGTCATCAACATAAATAGCCACAGTTGTGATGCCATCATCATCCTTCCTTGCATATAGTGAATGATCTCCATCACACATAGAAAACCGAACGGTGGTCAAGTAATTAGCAATCCTTGCATGCCATACACGAGGAGATTGCTTTAGCCCATACAAGGCCTTTTGTAACCTGCAAACATATTCTGGATGTTTTGAATCTTCTATCCTTATGACTCGTCCATGTATACTTCTTCCTGTAACTCACCATGTATGAAAGCACTCTTCACATCCATCTGATGCAAAGTCCATCCTTTTGATGTAGTTAATGCAACAAGTATTCTGACAATAGACATTTTAGCTACAGGGCTGAATGTTCCCTCGTAATCAATGCCATATGTATGTGCATATCCTTTTGCTACCAAACATGCTTTATACCTACTTATGCTACCATTAGCATTGTGCTCTACCTTGTGAACCCACTTATAGCCTATGGGTTTCTTCCCTTGCGGCAATGGAACCAGCTTCCATGTATCATTTCCATAAAGCGTAGCCATCTCCTCATCCATAGATTTTTCCCAATCTGCATTTCCAATTGCATCTTCAAAAGAAGACGGTTCAACATCTTGTATTACCTTTGTCATGTAGGCACAATGACAAGCCATATAAGTGTCATATGTCAATCGTTGCACTGAATTCCGCATCCTCCTGAATCTTCTTGGTCCTAGACCACTTTTCCTTGTATCATCTACATGTGCTTTTCTTACTCCTGGAGTCTTCACAGAGGGCAGTCCAAGTTCCTCATCAAAACTCTTTTCTGAACCGCTTGAATGTCCATCAAGGTCTTCAAAACCTGCACATGTTTTACTACCAGCAAAAAGTTTTTCTTTACCTTTCTTGAATGTATTTGATGACTTTGACGGCCTGAAATTTCCACGCAATCTTCCACTCCATGGATTTGAATTGGAGCTATTGCTTGGTGATGCATCCGGTCCACTCAAAACTTGAGATTTTGCACCTGATTTTTTAGCATTTTCTTTGTCATTTGGTTCAAGATTCAGTACTTCTTTGGCATCTGCATAGAAGCTTGACATTTCATCAAATGCCACATCTCTACTCACCTTCACCTATCGTGTGAGTGGGTTATAAAATTTATACCCCTTTTGCTCAAGGGAGTATCCATTGAAGACACATTTTTCTGCTTTTGGATCAAGCTTTGTCCTCAATTCATGTGGAACATGTACATATGCATTACAGCCAAAAACTTTCATATGTGACAAGTTTGGCTTTTCACCTGTGAACTTTTCTTCAAGTGTAACTTGATGTACAACAATAGTTGGATTTCTATTCATAATGTATATAGTTGTATGCACAACTTCTGCCCAATATCAATGAGGCATATTCTTCTCCGTCGTCAAGGCTCTTGCTATTTCTGCAATATGTCTATTTTTGCATTCAGCAACACCATTCTGTTGTGGTATGTACCTGCATGAAAACTGACGTCGAATTCCATGACTTTTTAGAAAATTGTTGAGCTCATTTGACATGTATTCACCTCCTCCATCAGACCTTAACGTTTGAATATAATTCCCTATTTGCTTTTCCACCATAGCTTTAAAATTATGGAATTGAGTGAACACCTCTCTCTTTTCTTTCATGAAATATACCCACACTTTAATTCGTGTATGATCATCAATGAAAGTAACATAAAACCTACAACCACCCATATATGTGTTCTTTGTAGGACCCGAAACATCTGTATGTACTATTTCTAGCACATTCTCACTAACATGCTTATCATGGAGAAATGATGATCTTGATTGTTTACCAAATTGACATGTTCCACATACCTTTTGCATCTCTACAACCTTGAAATTTGGTAGTCCATGGAAAATCTCCTTTGACTGCATCAATTTTAGTCTTTGCAAGTTTGCATGTCCAATCCCTTTGTGCCACATCTCTATATCAGCAATAACTCCTACACCTTTTGCAAACATGTCTGCATTCATTTCAAGAATTTTCACATTTAAGGTGAACATCCTATCCACTTTGTTTCCTTTGGCAATCAATCTTCCATCCCCTTTGTATTCTTCTACGTATAACCTATCAACATCGAACCTTACTTGTAATCCCTGGTTAACTGTTGTTATATTTGGAATAGGTAGCACATCAGCAAGGTGTTTTACCTTCCCATCCTCCATAGACAGTGCTATATTTCCTGTATGCTCGATAGGGTGTGATGTGTCATCACCTGTTTCAACATATCTAGGAACTGGCAACTTCTGCAAAGTACTAAACCATTTCGCATGATTGGTCATGTGATTTGAAGCACCTAAATCAACATACAAGACATTATCATTCGATTTTGAAACACTAGCAAACATTGTATTCATCATGTGATGTTGAACCATGAACAACTTCTTAGAGTCATCTACACTTGTGGATGCATAATTGTTTTGTTGCCTTTTGTTATTTTGATTCTTCAACCTGCAATCACGTTCAAAGTTTCCAGGTTTACCACAATTCCAACATCCTTTATTGTCATTACCTAAATCATTTCTTTGGAAATTTCTATGGCCTCTTTGGCTCCCCCTACCTCGAAACTATCCTCTTCCTCCTGTATGATTTTTTTGTTGACTTTGGTCTTGTTTACTGTTTCCTCTTCCACTTCTAAAACCTCTACCTCTGCCTCTTTCTCTTCCAGAGTAGAATACTTGCTCAGAACTAGATTTTCCTTAGGAGTTTGAATCCTAACCAATATTCTTTTATTCAATAATCAACATAGATACCAAATTAGCAGAATTCGGAGTATTTTCTCTAGTCTGTATAGAAGTTTTGAACTGCTTATATGTAGCTCCTAAACCACGAAGGCACACTTCCACCTTATCATCATCATCTACATTCACGCCAATAGATGCAAGTGACTCACATATGCTTTTGATTTTCAGGGTGTAGTCACTTACCGACATGCTCTTCTTTTCCAATGTATGCAGCTCGTTCTTGAGTTTCAATTTCCGTGCCTTTGTATTGGTCTCATACAATGTGACCAAACTAATCCAATCCTGTTTCGGAGCCTTGGCATCTTGTATGTGCCCAATCATGCTATCATGTATGCTAACAAATAGCCAATACATTACTTTTCGTGCTCCTTGATTCCAATCCTCATATGCTCTTATTTATTTTGTAGTCTGATACCTCTCTAGTAACTGTGGAGCATTTTCATTCTCTCCGTCGATGTACTTCCACTAGCCTTTTCCCATAAGGAAATTCATCATTCTGAATCTCCAAGCATGAAAGTTGTTCTTCTTCAGCTTAGCGCTCATAAGCTAACTCATTCCATCTGTGTTTGCCATTTCAGCAGCAATTCACAACACTGCAAAACACTACAAGAACCACTTCTGCTTGAACACTATCGCACTATGATGTGATAGTTTGATCTCATAAAAACATAGTTTTTGCGTATCAACAATACACAGAATCACTTGAAATTGTGGATCTGGAATATATGAGTGTTGCCAAACATGATGCAACTTAGACTTTCCAAAACCGACCTAGTTTTTCTATGGGCCCCACCTTGCGGGCTCGAAATAGAGGTCAAGATGGCTCCGAAACTTTGATCCGACAAAAACGCATGACCATTGGGATAACTCTCGAAAATATTTTGAGGTCTTCTACCTTCATGCCAATTTTCATAGAAATCTGAGGTCATTCGTGAATCGCACTCTCCACACCGTCTCATGTACTCTTCACCATCCGCCTTCTCCATGAGCTCTCTACAGCCACACTGGCTCTGATACCATGTCACGAGGAAAGAGATAAGGAAGAGAGCTCACAAACACACACTCTCACAATCATAGAGAAGTACACACTCAGATTGAGGCAAGGAATAATGATCTTCTTTTGCTTCTTATATTACATAAAAAGGAATGTACAAGAATGACCTAAAAACAAGAATACAACAAGTGCAATATATAAAGACCAGTACATAAGGAAAAACCTAATGTCCACAAATGAGTGAGGTAGCAAGGAGAAAATGTGCCATCACTCTTGGTAGATAAATCTAATAAAGCTCAATGAAGAATCCCTGACATATATCGGCGTGACCACTATACATGTCAGAGAAACAAAAATCTGATACACGTCATCCTGGATCATCACATGTTGAGCTTGATATCTCAACAAGTTAGAGATGCCAAAGAACGTGAAAGAGGTACAAGCCTTTATGGGCCATTTTGGATATTACTGTAGGTTTATCCACATGTATGCAATCATAGCTAAACCTCTTTATGCTTTGTTGACAAATTTTGAGTGGAACGATGAATGTGAAAATTCCTCAATGAGCTGAAGAGAAGTTTGTTCACTGCACAAATATTGACCACTTCTGATTGGAATAAACCATTCCATGTCCATGTAGATGCATCCAACTATGCAATAGGATGTGTGCTAGCACAACCCACAGGTGAAGGAAATCCAGATTTTCCTATAGCATATGCTAGCAGACAACTAAATGTAGCTCAATGAAACTATACAACAACTAAAAGAGAAGGCTTAGGCATGGTATGTGCCATGACGAAGTTTAGACACTATCTACTGGCCAAAAGTTTCAAGTTTTTCACTGATCACCAAGCTTTATTATATTTGGCTAATAAACCTTGCAATAGAGGACGCTTTGAAAGATGGTTCCTCTTACTACTGGAATATGATTTTGAATTGGTTGTTAAGAACCTATCTCAGGGCAGATCACCTTTCTCGCATTATTTCAAGAGAGTCACCACAAGGAGTCTCTGATGGACTGCCAATGCTTATCTATTCAATTTAGAAGTTGTTCTTGAATGGGCAAATAAGTTGGTACCTATCCTAACCTTTGGACCCACAAATAAGAATGTGAAAATGAACAAAGATGAAATTGTGAGATCACAAGAATAACAAATATTGGCAGGAAGTATGTACAAACAAGATAAAGAGGGTGTATTAGCTTGTTGTGTCAAGGAGGATGAACATAGTAGTTGGTTGAACATAGTAGTTGGTTGTGACGGATTGCTAGGAAATCACTATTCTAAACAACGAACATTGTAGAATGTGAAATGTTTAGGAGTGCATTGGCCTAGTATGGATAAAGAAATACATGAGTGGATTAAGAATTTTCTAGTGCAATAGAAGAAACCCCTAGTGGAGTATGCTACCCTTTATCATGTGTCATTATTTCTAGAATGGAGTGCTCCATTGGTAGATTTTTTGAGATCGTGAACACTACCCAGGGAGGCTAGTCTAGCAAGAAAACTTAGCATGAAGCAAGAGGCTCACGACTACGCCTTAGTAGGATAAAACCTATACCAAAGAGGCAAAGATGGTTATTTAAGATTATGCATTCATGAAGCAGACTATTTGAAAATCTTAGAAATTGCACATAGCACTATTGCAGGTGGACACTTCGGACCTGACGGAGTAATTAAGACCATTCTATTCTTAGGAATTTTGTGGCCAGCTCATCATATGGATGCACATATCTATGGGAAGAAATGTGACACATGCCAATGCGCATAATATCCTAGAAGAAAAGATGAGATGCCCTTAAGTCCAATGATCAGAGGACACACATTCTCGAAGTGGGGTATAGACTTTGTAGGTCCTATTAACCCCCCAGCTAGAAACTCCCATGTAGAGTACATTATTGTAGCCACAGATTACCTTACAAAGTGGGTAGAAGTAAAGGTCACAACAAAGAATGATTCTCAAATGACAGCTAAGTTTTTATTCGAGAACATGTTCATCAGATACATGTTACCAATAGAGCTCGTAACTAATAGAGGTATGCACTTCTTGAACGAAGTCATTAAAAGCCTTATCCAAGAATTCTTGGTGATACATAAGAAGTTTGCCACTTATCATCCACAAGCTAATTGACAAGTTGAGAGCACAAATAAGATCTTATGTAATGTATTGACAAAACTAGTAAGTAATAAATGTTATGATTGGGATAAACAAATTCATCATGTTATTTGGGCTTATCGAGTTGCCTACAAAACAGTACTCAATGCCACCCCATTTCAAATGTTCTTTGGAGAGAATTTTGTGTTACCATTAGACTTCTTGATCCCAACTTTAAAAGTAGCTCAAGAGCACGAGTGGAATGGGCATGAGTTGTCCTCAAGGATATTTGATCCAGAATGTTTAGGTGAGACCAGGCTACTAGCCGTAGTACACATATATCCTACAAAGAAAAGACAAAAGAATTACTTTGATGCACACATCAAGGATAAAGGATTGAAAAAGGGTGACCTAGTGTTGGTTTATACGCTAAAGCAGCATGCTCGTAAATTGGAGAAATGAGGATATGGACCCATGACCATGAATAGAATTTCCACTAGTGGTGCAGTTCAATTGGCCACTCTAGAAGGTGATATCTTGCCAAACTATATAAGTGGATGTCGAATCAAGCTATACCAAGAACCTCTTATAGAGGATATGCTAATGAGACTCAACACTGCTAAGCCACAAAAAGAAGAAGAGTTGAGGGTTAGAGAAGAAGCACAGGCAGAGGCTAGAGTACATTACGTGAAATAAGTTAAGGCAACAAGGCCTAGATGTCAATCCAAAAACCCCAAGATATCACATGGACATGTGCCAAACATCAAGTGTAATTGCTCATTGAATAATCGACCAACGTCCCTTTGTGACCATAGAGGTAGGACATGGAAAGAGTGTAAGGACTGTGCAAGCCTTGACTGACTAAGGTGTGGCAACTAGTGCAGTTAGGCTCTCATACTGCCAAGATCTATAATTGAACATCAATTCCATAGAAACCTATTTCATAGGATTGGGAGGTGTGCAAACCCCTTGTTTGGGCAAGGTGGAGCTTCCGATCTACCTTCAAGTTGTTCCAATGATAGTCAAAATGCTAGTATATCATGATGAGGACCTTACGGAACCACTTGTCTTGGTTCAAGATTGGATATATGACCATGCACTCAACCTAAGAAGTCAAATTATTCAGGTTTGGGTACATAAACAATGCAATACATTAGAATTAGAGAATTGCACGATCACAAACCCAAGTATCACACATTCTCTTAGTTATTCTAGGACTAATCTTGGAGAAGAAGATGTTGGATGTGTCAAAAGATCTATGATGCAAAAGGACTCAATCATGGAAGAACATGTGTAGCTCAGTGATGAGTAGCACCTCCTTTAATGTCAATCCGGGAAGACGTGAGGATGGTATGAAGACCTCGAGCAAGTGGAGGCACAAGTGCGTGAGTGAGAAGCACACAAACATGCACACACATACACACACACGCGCACACACGGCAAGACAAAGAGTGAGAAGCAATGGAGTTCTTTGGATTACTTTCACAAACCTCTTACAAGTTCCTTTCAGTTACCATCTCACCTCAAAAATGAGCTCTCTAGCTCCTTTTATAGTTTTTGACTAGCTTTGGCCCTGTCCAGACCTAGTGTCCGGCCTAGTTAAAAATTAGGTTCCAGGGCCAATTTGAGGGCTTAAACGGAGTCTAAAAAATACGAAAATTGATATGTAGGTACTTCTAAGGCTCCTCAAGCTCGAGGACTCCTCGGCTTGCACAAAATGGAGCCACAAAAAGGTGAACATGGTATTTACAGGGGTTGTTAGTGATGAGAATCACTTTTAATTGGTGTAAGGGTTTTGAAAAATTAAAGGTTGCCTTAGTGCTAGATCTACGTGAATGCTCGTACTTGCTTCTCCATGAAGAAAATTATTGGCCTACTTGCCAGATCGTCATTGACTCCCTTGTCTGCTTGTGCCTTCTCTTCTCTCTTGCCTAGTGAGTCCTTCAGTTCCAACAGCCCCCCCTCTCTCGCGTCTGTCATCCCTGACAGACCCGTGTTGTGTGGGTTTTTGGATGTAGTACTCAACGACATCTTGTGCTAAGTGATGTTCTGCAATCCGCAACCCCTTTGCCAAGTCCGTGAGTAAAGCATCCCAATCTACTGGCCCGGGAACCTCTGGATGTGGCATTCGTAACTTTTCTGAATGGAGAGCTTGTTCGACTGCAAACAATTGTAATAAATGTGAGGGCCTGGGAATGAAGATCTCTGAGTGAGATTCCCAGAACCCTGTGACAAACATCTCTTCAAATGTCTGTTTGAAGCAGGCCGGTAGGTATTTGATGTGTGCATGCCATGCATAAACAACATTAATAGAGGGCGTTGTGCTCATGTCATAAACAAGATCCTGATTGCCTTCATTGAATCCGATCGCAGAGAGGTGTGGTTTCTTAACATTCTTGAAGGTCCGGAAGGTGACTATCATGAGTTCAAAAATTTTAAGGCACATCTGTGTCATGACATCTGGTACGTTTTTGAACCTGACACCCCAATGCCGAATTGTCGATATCATATACCCTACGGTAGGTTGACCTTTAGGTGGTGAGAAGTAGACATAGTTGAGCCATTTCTCACATCCTTTGGTTGTCAGCACCATCTTTGTGTATTCCGGCCACGACCTTCTTCGGAAAACAGGACAGTAGCAGGGATTGTACTTGATATACAGGGGCATGTTATTCCATGTGCGATTCATTTCCGGGTAGGTTTCAAGCAGCCGAATTCTCCAAGTCGGTTGGCGAATATTTCCCTGCTTGGCACTTTCTGGGATGTCGTCTGGTGCAAACTGTGTGGCAGAGGTTGGTTCCCGTGAGGTGTGGTGCTTGATTTCAGCATTATAATCCGCCATTAAGACACAAAAGGGAACATACAAGTCGTCGAGGTGCCGATCCACCTGTGATGTGAGAGGTTTCTAAAGTACTCGGATTTTATGATTACCTCTTCCAATCGTGACATGGATGCTATTTGCACTGCTACCCTGTCATCATGGGTTGTGGCCACTTTCTCTAATCTCTGCATCCATTCAGGGGCCTCTATCTCAATGGTGTCCATGCCCTCTGTTGTCTGCTTGCCTCCAGGTGCTGGCATCGAAACGTACGGGTCCTCAAAAGTTTCCTCTACTTCGATTGGTACTAGGTCTTCAGGTTCTGGTTCTACCAAGGGGGGTGGTTGGCGTTCATACTCAAGCACTTTCTTTTGTAATTCTTCGAGTTGTGCTTTGAGTGCTGCTACTTCGTCAGTTGTGTCAGCTGTGGTTGGGACTTCTTTGGGTGGTTCTAGTTGAGCTGCCAATTGCCTTAGTAGTTTGTCTCTTTCCTTTTCTAAGGCTGCATGGGCTTCGAGGAGATCAGCATGGGTTTCCAATATGATTTGCATATTGTCCGAGGGAATGGCCTTAAACTTCTCCGGGTCAATTTCTTGTGGGGAACCTTCCATTGCTACTTCCAAGTTCTCTTCGTTTTGTGTCTGAAGCCGTCTATTTTCTTCCAGGGCTGCAGACATATGCTTCCGTAATAGAGCCATGTTGCGGCGGAGCTTGAGGTTCTCTGTGATTTGGGAGTGTAGCAGATCATCCATTTGTTGTCTTTCTTCTGCATCTGGCTGCGGTGGATTTGCCACTAATTGCTCATGTTGTTCTTGCAATGCACTAAACTGCTGTTGTAATTGTTTCTTCTCGTTCTCTAATTCACTGAATCTTCCTTG
Organism: Ceratopteris richardii; assembly: GCA_020310875.1. Classification (NCBI taxonomy): domain Eukaryota; kingdom Viridiplantae; phylum Streptophyta; class Polypodiopsida; order Polypodiales; family Pteridaceae; genus Ceratopteris; species Ceratopteris richardii. Next base: position 66,108,045 of record CM035407.1, read on the forward strand.
TAATGCTTCATGACTCCTGAACAAACTTGTATGCTGAGCATCGAGGTGCTGATAGTGTTGTTGTAACTGAGACATGCACTGATACATGCTATTAAATACATTATTAATGGGGGTGTATGCAGGAAGGGTGTTAAATGCAGAGGGAAAGGGAGAGGGGAAGGGAAGTGTGAATGCGGTGCTGGAAAATGGTGAAGGGGGTGGTGGGGGAATGGGGGATTGTGGCCGTATGGGGGGAGGGAGAGGTGCAGTGGAGGGTGATATGTCCATCAAATCCACGGTGGACGCAGTAGTGGGAGTGATTGTGAATAGGGGAATTGTGGGTGTAGTGATTGTGGTGAATGTGCACAGTGGTGTGTGCAGTTGTGAATATGAACTGCTCGGAAATGTAAGAGGGGGAATGGGGATGTCAGTAGCTGCCGTTAGGATTACAGTGTTAGTGGAGGTGTTGAGAGGGTGTGTGGGTTGATTGACTGTTTGTGCTTCAGTCATGGCAGTTGGCTCGGAGGCGGTAACGGTGGTTGTTACTTTGGTAATGGGAGATGAATGAGGTGGAGAGGGAGGCGGGGGTGGCAAGGGGGGTGATGGGGGTGTGCTGGACACATGGGTCTCTTCAGTATCGTGCACAGTGTGTGCTGTGCCCGTGGTCGTGGCTGTCCCTTGTGTTTCAAATACTAAGACATTCATCTGTTTCCCTGCTCGTGGGGGCCGTCTTCCGTATCTTCTTTCCGTTCTGCGTGATTGTGCCAGGGCAGTATGCACTGTCTCAGGTACTCCTAAAGCATCAGAGATCATATCCAGTGTGGCACGATATTGTTCGTCAACTCCTTCCTCCTCAAGGATTTGGTGCATGATTGCCTTTCCTGCTACAAGGGATAACTTATGTTGTTGTTGGACCCTGTTGATGGTATCGTAGAGCTTTTTCAACTCCTTTGTATATGCTGGGGCACCCTCTAGCTCCTGTATAACTTCTTGCTCATAGTCATGCGCCCCCTCATCAGAAAATCCTTCCTGTTCATCCTCTTGTTCTTCTTCTGCTTCATCCTCCACTTCCACCACTTCTGGTTGTCCTGGCTGGGGTTGTTTTGTAGCCGTTTGTTGCCCACTACCCTGCTCTGCCTCGACTTCCGCATTAACAGCTTCAATGATTCTAGCAACTTCTTCATCCGTTAGATCTTCCAAAGTGAATCCGTGGGGAAATTCCAGATCAGTAGGTACTGGTGGAAACACAAGGTTAGGGCCATCTGTGTTGTGCCTGGGTAACCTGATAGTAAATGGTTGCACTCGTCTGGGAAGCCTTGGAGTTGTTTTGGGTGTTAGGGTTGCACCGCGGGCTTGTGCACAAGGCATCTGGACGGTGCCTCTCATCTTCTTTGAGGGAGGCCCTGCGGCTGACAGTCTGCGTTGAAACTCCTGTGCTCTGGTCCAAATGAGAGCCCTTTGCACCGGTACATCATATGCGAGACATCTATACACAATTTTGGTAAGCGCACAGCATCCATACAGTACCGATTTTTGTTTCTTATACCATCTTTGATGAGCCAAATGGATCTGTTCGATAATCCAATGGGGCATATTGATTGTCAAATCAAAGGTGTCTGCTAAGTAGAGGCTAAACGAAGGCTGGGCAGGTTTGTCGGATCTGTTTTTAAACTAGACATGCATTGTGGAAAAGCTCAGCCGTCGAAGAAGAAGAAGAGAGACATAAAGGGTTGGCGTCGGTCACCAGCAGAAAAGAGGGGAGAGGTCTGCGCATGAGTGTCCTCTTGCAAGCCATCGCTGCCGGTCGGTTCCTCAGCGTCTCCTTCCAGTCGGGAGTCGGGGCAGCCAGGAGCCACGCAACACACGACAGACAGAAGCTCCGCGATAGACTGAGCTCCACGTCAGAGAGTGACCTCCGCGATTGCCTGAGCTGGCCACGACAGACAGTGCGCTCCGCGATAGACACTGAGCTCCACGTGAGAGAGTGACCTCCGCGATTGACTGACTCCGCGATAGACTGACGGGTGCACGATAGACGGCCCTGGGATGCGATAGACACCTCGTGAGGGGTGCGCGGCAGACCAAGCGGTCACTCTCCTTCACGCCGCCGAAGACACCTCGTGAGCTGGCGCGACAGACGGGTGCACGATAGACGGCCCTGGGCTGCGATAGACACCTCGTGAGGGGTGCGCGACAGACCTAGCGGTCACTCTCCTTCACGCCGCCGTAGACACCTCGGAAGGGGTGCGCGATAGACACCGTGGAAGTGTGCCCCGCGATAGACAATAATTGTGCCCGCGAAGATTAAGCCGAAATTGTTTGATTAATTTGGGTTAAGTGTCTGCAAGGAGAAAAAAAAAAGGGAGGAAAAAGAGAGAAGAAAAAAAAGGGGCAGTAGATGAGACAGAAGATGCGAAGAAATTGAAGAGAAAAAGCGGAGTTTAAGTGCAGTGGGTGCAAGTTCCTTTTGGCCATGGATGTGGCTTCTTCCTCTCTCGTGAAAAGTAATCGGGCCCCTCCCCCTGGGGAGACCGATATCCTGGCAACTCTGCTGGAGGGGGGGTCGTGTGCCGCCCCCGGGGCATCCGAAAGTGTTGAATCCCCCATTGTATCCCTCAGCAGACCCGCAGTTCTGTCTGCTCAGGAGGAGCTCAAGAAAGTTTGCCTCGTCGGCCAAGTGTTCGGCCCTAGGCCCCCGCTCGAAACTGTGCGACAATGGCTTCGAAAAGAGTGGTTCCCTCGAGGACTAATTGTTAGCAAATGTCAGTTCTTACCAGCGTGCCACATGCTGCTAGTCTTTGAAAATGAAGAGATGGCGTTCCAAGCCCTAAGCGTTGGCACCTGGCAGTTCGGTCGGGCGACCCTGTGCCTATTCAGATGGTCCCCGGACTTTACTCCCGACAAATCGAAATCGCTTCGGTACCCTCTCTGGGTTGAGCTCCCTAACCTTCCTTACTTCTTGTACAACTTCGCGTGGGACATTGTCTCTCCTATCGGCAAGCCGCTGGCTTCACGTGAAGACATTGGTGGTCTCATCTATGAAGGTGCAAGACACTCGTTCAATGCTAGGTGGCACCCCCAAATCTGTGTCGAGGCCGACCTCAGTTCGCCGCTTCCATCAATGATCAAAGTGGACATGGGCGAAGGAGAAGTATGGGAGCAGGACATCACCTACAAAAACCTTCCCAACGCGTGCTTTCGTTGTGGCCAACAAGGTCACAGGATTAAAGATTGCCCTTTCAGGCAAAAAATCAAGCGATTTCAAGAAGCCTCCAAAACTGCTCAAGACAACATTGGCGATTTGACCCACTCGACCAAGGAAGGGGAAGGCAAGGGCCTCCTTAATCCACAAGCTGATGCTGATGGCTTTATTGAAGTTAGAAGAAGAAGGAAAAGAAGCCCTAGGGCCAACGGGGAGAGAAACAACCTGCCACTTACCCCCTACAGCAATTTGTATTGCAATCTAGGGAAGGAGATCAATGAGCTTGACTACCCAGGTGGGAAGCTACTTGAGGTAGACACCTACGACAAAGCCCTAGAGATCCCTGACAATAAAGAAACCCCCCAGGAGGGTTACACTACAAGCAAAGAAGATGGCTTCACCACTAGTAACGAAGACAACATGGATAGTGAAAGTTCCATCATTGGATCGACGATCCCGGAAATGGTGCCGAGCACGGGGCCCAAGTCTCCCCAGCAAGGGGCATCCCGCAAAGGAAAACAGCCTATGGAGCTACCCTGGAAAAGCCCCCACAAGAACCGATTTCTAAGTCGGGATCAGATCCCAGCGAAAAAGAAAGATGAAGCCAAGAGAAGAAAGGACAAAGCTCCCGCTCGCAAGGAGGGATCAATACAAAAATGATTGTCATCTCCCTAAATGCTAGAGGGCTAATCGACCCCTCAAGAGCGACCATCATTGGTCAATGGCTTCGCGACATTAGCTTAAACCCAGACTTTATATGTATTCAAGAGATTAAAATTGACGGAGAAGACCTCCAGAAACGGCTCAGACAGGTCTCCTCGGCCCATGTGTGGTTCCCAACGAAGCACCAGCGGGGGTCTGGAGGAACGGTTATCGGTGTTAAACAACTCTGGTCTGAAAAGCTTGAGAACTCCATTGAAGATGTAAGTCACCGTTGGATTGCTGTTTCTTTTGGTGCTCCTCTTTGTGTTACTATGGTTTCTTTGTACGCCCCTAACGGGGATTTGGAGAGACTGAACACTTGGGCTTCCCTTGACTCGCTTCCCCACAACGTGCTTATATGTGGAGACTTCAACATGGTGGAGGACCCAATGGACAGATGGATGGGCAAGGGCAGGGTCATCGACAGTCGGGAGAAAGAAACGTGGGACATGACCAAACTCCACTTGGATTTGGTTGAATTCAAAGACTCGAATGGCTTTTCTTGGTCGAACCTCCAAGCGGGCGAGGACCTGAGGAAAGCTAGACTCGATAGATGCTACATCTCTCAGAGTTTTACTCATCAGTGGGGCCACCCTACCATCACGCAACGCACTGACCTCACCATCTCTGATCACTACCCGATCGTTATCACTTTTCAACCTTCCAACAAGATCCGCAAGGCTCCGTGGTTCCATGCCAACGCAACCACCTTCTCTCTCCCCTCCGTCCATCAAGAAATTGCCGATGTGTGGAAGGTGGCGTTCGCCTCTGGCTTGGCCCCAGCCAAGTGCTGGAGAAGTGCAGTCGACAAGTCTCGTAAGATCATGATCAGAACTAAGAAGATGCTCGAAACTGTGCGGCGGGCTCGTAGGGAAGCTCTTTACCACAGACTCTGGCGGCTCGAGGAGGAAGTGAACAAAGGAAAACACCAAGCCCAGAAAGGTCTCCGAAAAATCAGAGCAGTGTTGAGATACGAGGAAGAAATACAAAGGAAAAACTTGCAAATCTTCTTCAAGGAGTGGTGGGCTGGCAAAGCCGACAAACCCACCAAAGAGATGTGCCGTATCCTTAAAAGGAAACACAACAGAGATTCGATCCCCCTACTGCTAGATCCACATGGAAATGTATGCAATTCGGAAGAAGATAATTTTGGCATCATCGAAGGACACTTCACGAGACTCCTGGGAACCTCGAACCCCCTCTCCCACCATAGAAGGGACTGTATGGCTGCCATTTCTAGGGTTTCCCCCCGGAGGATACCACCCAACCTCCACTCCCTGCTTCATGCCCCTATCTCTGAATCAGAAATCATTGAGGTCATTGATGCCCTTCCTCTCGGTAAAATCCCGGGACCCGACGGACTCACTAACGAGTTCTTTAAATCCTTCAAGCTGGTGGTTGCCACCCCTCTTCGGATGGTTTGGCAAGAAGCGCTAAAGTTTGGTGCTCTTCCTTCGTGTCTAAATAATGGAATTATCAAGTTGATACACAAGAAGGGGGAAAAGAACAGAATCAAGAACTGGCGGCCTATTACGATGCTCCAAACAGGATACAAGATCATCGCCAAAGTCATCGCCAAAGTCATCGCCAACAGACTCTCGTGCCACCTGAGATCTTGGCTTAGTGAGGACCAAAAAGGTTTCATCAAAGGCAGGTCTATCCTGGAAACCATTATGGATATTTGGGAAGGTATTCAATTTGCAAATGAGTCTAATCAAGATGTGGTTTTCCTCAAGATCGACTTTGACAAAGCCTACGACAGGCTAGAATGGGACTATATTCTGCAGTCGCTCCAAGATCTCGGATGTAGTCAGAAATTCACCAAGATGATCGCGACCCTTCTCGGAAACGCAACGACCCAAATTAACGTTAACGGCAAACTTTCGAAGCCGATCCATCTTAGAAGATCTATTAGACAAGGGTGCCCCCTGGCCCCCCTCCTTTTTGCCATCGCCACTGAGGGGCTGAGCAGACTTGTGGCACATCATGTGGAGGCTGGCAATATCAAAGGCCTCCGGCTGCCTCACGACCACAGTCAAATCATCATGAGACTGTTTGCCGATGATATGAACGCGTTCGTTCACAATGATAATACCAGCCTGGAGACTTTCTGGAGGTGTCTTGCTACCTTTTGTGATGCCTCTGGATCCAAAATCAACCACTCTAAGACCGCCTTTAGGGCTATTGTGGGACATCATCCTTGCCTTCTCATTGATCATGGCTGTCAAATCATTCCGCAGGGCCAAATCTTTCGACTGCTTGGAATCCCCTTGGGGTTTGGCGTCTCTATGGAGCAGCGATGGAACTGGGTGCTGGCCAAACTCGAAAACAAGCTTAACTATTGGAGAGGTATGCAAATCAATCTCGCTGGGCGTGCGATGGTTATCAACACGTTCCTCCTCTCTTCTACCATCTATTTCCTTTCTTGTTGGAGACCGAATGAGCAAGGCCTGTCCAAACTGAACAGTATTTGTAGAAACTTTCTTTGGACGGGCGATCATAACAGAAGGGGGGTGCCTAAAATCAAATGGGCCATCTGCACTAGCCCTAGAGACAGCGGGGGGCTTGGTATCCTGGACATTGGGTGTATGGCTAACAAACTGGCGGCCAAATGGATGATTAAGGCTTGGTGCAATAGGGAGGCCTCGTGGGCCAAGCTGATCTTCAGAAACAAGAATGAGTTGGCCCTCATGGGGTTCCCGAACTGGAAGAATCTTGACATCATGACCCTGCTATTCTCCCCGATCCCCGTCTTCCCGAAAGGCTCCAATCTCGTGTGCTCCCTTTGGAAGGGCTGGAATAAAGTCAAAAGCTTCACAAGAATTAGTGAGGATTGGAAGTGGGCGGCCGGAATCAGACAAAACGACTCTATCTGGTTTCCGATACATGGCATCCGGAGTGTGGAGTCGTGGAACATTCAAAATGCCAAGAAGTTATGGAACAAAGGATTCAAAAAATGGAAACACCTCTGGAAACATGACACCAACAGCTGGATCAACTTTGAGGATATTGACCCTCGCATAAACATCTCCTACGAAGAATGGAACACTTTGCAAAGCAGATGCCTCGCATGGGATCGTCACAAGACTTGCCTTCTCATGGGACACGACACCCCGAACTCGCTTGGCCTAAAATGGCACAATGGAAATAGCCTACTCAAAATCCCGAACATCAAAGAAACGGCTGACCTCCAGATCAGCCTCAACAAGAAGTGGTGCCTGTCTTGGACGCGGCTTCGGTGGGACATGAAATTCATGGGCATCTGGCACCCCCTTATAGAGATTAAGAAGTCTGTCCTCTTATGGCAAATTCTTCATCGAGGAATTTGGACCAACCATAAGGCTAGCAAACTTTGTGGGATCCCTCCTTGGTGCAAACGCTGCCACCGGGCCATCGAAGATGTCCCACACATCTTCCTTACTTGCCCCAACTCCTACAGAATCTGGCAGACGGTTGGAATGAAAATCAGACTTCAAAAACAGCTTAGTTGGAAACAAGTCCTTTTGGGAGAAGCGATCGGTTGCTCTGCGACACTCTGGAACGCCATCAGAGGGGAAGTCCTGTGGAAAATTTGGCGGGAGAGGTGTGCTCTCAACTTCGGCGATCCCCCCAGGGAGTGGTCGATTGAGAAATCACTATTCCTCCTTGGCAAAAGGATTGTTAACAGTAAGAAATCCCCCCCCTTCAGGCACCATCAAGTCCTCATTTTGATCAACAACAAGCTCAAACCCAAGTGGGCCCCGCATGAGGGCGATGAGAGGGTGATTAACCTTCTCTGTAATGCAACCTAGGATTCAATCAAGCTTCCCCTGCTTTGTGGGATTTGGGGGGTCCCGTGGGCACTAGTCCCCTTCTATTGTACCTTTGTTTCTTAATTTAATTCAAGTCCGGGAGAGTAGGCTATTGCCGAACTTCCTTTAAAAAAAAAAAAAAAAAGTAGAGGCTAAACCAGATCTTTTTGGGAGGCATTGTGAACCTTTCCTGCGCAGGGAATGCGAAATGTTGCATGACCATGCGTAAGTGAATGGTGATCGTAGGTGTCATCGCGACCATGTCCTTTAATTTTGTCAAATTTCTGTTCTTCATATTGTCTGGAACCATAGTCTCTTTCTCCGTAGGAATGTGCATACCTTTCATGTCTAAAGCTTCCCTTACCAGGTTGATAGTTAATCTGAAGCGCTTGAGCTCATTGCCCCTTGTGAGAGATGGGAGGACAAAGGAGCTGTATCCCTTTTTGTCTTTGCTCGGAGTAAGGGTGCTAATAAGATACGAGCACCTTAGAAAATCCGGCTTTGGCAGTTGGAATTTGAAATACTCGTAGAGTCCTGCCTTCTTCCATATGGGTTTCAGCCCTTCATTATTTTGCAATCTCTCAAATTCCCTGGTAAAAAAGTGATACCTGCCCCAACGCCCATTGAATTCTATCTCTGCCTCCCACATATAAGTGCCTTCACCTAGGGGTCCTGCCACATCACTGAACCAATGAGAGTTTTTGCTGACTGGCATTGTGTGCCCCTGTGGAGGGTTCTGAACCGGTATGGCATGTAATGCCCTCAATGCCGCTGGTCGTTCCTTTAATTCCTCCTCAACCGGAAGGCTTTCAATGTCCACAACTTGGGGGCTGGTGCCTGCCTGGGAGCTAGTTCCTACCGTATCTGCCATGTTACTTCTTGCTTCCTGTCTCTGTGAGAATATAGAAACATGTGTTAACATTCTACAGGACAAGAGAGAACCGTTGTTGTTCCCATTACAACATTAACATGAGGGTCGGGAGAGGTCAATGGGTTAATAAGTGCTCGGTGCGAGTGTGTGTGTGGTTAGGGGTTCGGTAGACCTAAGAGCTAAGTGGAATGATGTGGTGTGATAGTGATGTGGTTAGTAAGTTGTCACGGATTTACAAATGGGGTCCGGGGGTTTGTTACAAGCCTTAGGCTGCCAAATGCAGTGGATGGATTTTGATCTTGGTTCCGTAGAGACTCTTGAGAGCTTTATAGGTGTGTCGGCTTGAAAATGAGGCCTTTTAGGGACCCATTTACAAGTGATTCTGTTCGTGCTCATGGGCCTTGGTGTGTTCCTGAGTGTTGAAAATGAGTGGATGCTGGCTGTGCGGGTGAATGGATCATGTTGTATAGGGTGTGGTCTTGGTGTAGCTATTTGAGCCCGCAAACAAGCCTTAGGCACCCAAATTTGTCTTGATTGTGGGCTAGCCTTCATCGACTTCTTGGGCACCCAAATTGACTTCGCGTTAGCGGAGGAACTTTTGAAAGACTTCTTATTAGTGTCGTGTTGTTGGTTACTAATAAGAGGCTTTGCCCGTGTGGTTGGCTTGAGTGCAACCGGGTGTTCGCCTTTCCGCACCCACACTTGTTTCACTAGCTGAGACATTTTGTTGTGCAGGTACTTTTGATCTCCGACATAGGTAGTACTCTGCTTCTCCTGTCGTTGATCCACCTTTGGTTGCTGCCTCCCTCTGGCCTTTGGAAAAGAAGGGAGTTCCGTTGCATCCCTGACTCCTTTTTTGCAAACATCATTCCTCTGCAACACATAGTTTTGGACAAGAACAGCATGGTCATCTTCATGTGTACTCCTGGAAGGACCAGGAGTGTGTGCCTTTCCTAGTTCCTTGAGTGCTTCATTATCTAACGCTACTGTAATTCGACTATGATTGACCCATACCTGAAGAAGTCCACTTCTTAGGTTTAGGTTGACTGCATGATCATAAATCCAGTCCTGACCCAAGACAAGAGGCTCCGTGAGGTCTTCGTCTTGGCACACTAGTACCTTAGCTGTCATTAACATGTCCTGAATATAGAGGGGAAGCTCCACCTCGCCCATGCAAGGGGTTTCCACACCTCCTAATCCTATGAGATAAGCTTCTATAGGATTGACCTTTAATTTCAATCCTTGACAGTAAGAGAGTCGCACCGCACTAGTGGCTGCACCTGAGTCAATCAATGCTCGCACGGACTGTGCACCAGTTCCTTGTCCTACCTCTATGGTCACAAAAGGTCGTCGATCAATTATTCTATGGGGGCTCATTCCTGCGACTTCACACATTGCCATATGATATCCTTGATCTGCATAGTCATTTGTTCTAGGCTGATCTCTACCTTGTCTTCGCAACTTCATCCTTCTGATGCGTTCTAAAGCTTCTGCTTGAGCTTCTTCTCGAATCCGCTTTTCTTCTTCCTTGCGTTTCTTGGCGATATTGAGTCGACTTAGCATTTCCTCTGTGAGAGGTTCCTGATATAACTTGACTCTGCATCCGCTTATATAGCTTGGGAGAACATCACCTTCCAATGTGGCTAGTTGTACTGCTCCACTCGTGGAGATCCTATTGATGATCATAGGTCCGTAGCCTCTCTTTTCTAGCTTCCTTGCATGTTGTTTCAATGTGTAGACTAAAACTAGATCTCCTGCTTTCAAGCCCTTATCCTTCACATGGGCATCAAAGTATGCCTTCTGTCGTTTCTTAGCTGCATATATCCCTGCAGCTGCCCTTAGTCTTGTTTCTCCTAATCGTTCAAGGTCAAAAAGTCTAGAGGAGAGTTCATGACCCGTCCATTCGTGCTCTTGTGCTACTTTCAGGGTAGGTATTAGGAAGTCCAATGGTAGCACCGCATTCTGGCCAAACACCATCTGAAAGGGGGTGGCTTGGAGTACCGTTTTGTAGGCGACTCGATATCCCCAAACAGCATGGTGTAGCTCTTTGTCCCAATCAGAGCGTTTATTATTCACGAGCTTGGTCAACACATTGCACAGAATCTTGTTTGTGCTTTCGGCTTGCCCATTAGCTTGTGGGTGGTATGGGGCAGACTTCTTATGAACTACCAAGAATTCTTGGAGCAGATTTTCGATTACTTCATTCAGGAAGTGAGTGCCTCTATCACTTACCAACTCTATAGGTAGCCCGTATCTTGTGAATACATTCTCAAACAAGAATTTAGCAGTGGTTTGAGCATCGTTCTTCGTTGTGGCTTTTACCTCTACCCACTTTGTTAGATAGTCTGTGGCAACAATGATATATTCCACATGGGAACCCTTAGCTGGGGGATTAATAGGACCTACGAAGTCTATTCCCCACTTAGAGAATGCACGTCCACCCATCATAGGTTTCAATGGCATCTCATCTTTGCGTATAGGATACTGAGTTCTCTGACAAACATCGCATCGTTTCACATAGGTATGTGCATCCATGTGAAGGGTCGGCCACCAGAAGCCCGCAAATAGTATTGCCTTGATCACCCGATCTGGTCCAAAGTGTCCCCCTGCTACACCTTGGTGACCAGTTTCCAAGATCTTGAGATATTCACTCTCATGGACACATAGTCTCAGGTAACCATCTTTACCACGTTTGTATAGATTATCACCAATGAGTGAGTAATCCTGGGCTTCTTGTTCTAAACTCCTTTGCCTAGCCAGAGTCATGTCTGGAGGGAATGTTTTCGTCCTCAAGAAGGATACTAGGGGTTCACTCCAATCTGGCACTATGGACACTTGATAAAGAGTGGCATGTTCCACAGGTGGTTTAGTGCAACAGATTGAGCATTCCTTGCACAACTTTTGGACGTCAGCTTCCATAGTCGGCCAATGCACTCCAAGTCTCCGTAATGTTTGTAGGGTTCGTCGCTTTGAGTAGTGTTGCGCTAATGCACCTACATGTGCTAATTGCAACCATTTAGCGTACTCATCCTCTTCCACACAACAAGCCAAGATTCCTTGATCAGTGTGCTTGTACATACTTCCTGCCATGATGTGATACTTCTGGGCTTTTACTACCTCTCTATCCTGTGCGTTTATTACTAGGTGATTAGGCCCGTATGTCAATACTGGCACTAGTGGCTTAGCCCACTGCGGTACCACTTCCAAATTAAATAAGTAAGCATCAGGAAGGTCACCTGACACTCCTTGTGGGGCTTCTCCAGATGTGAGCCTCGAGAGATGGTCTGCTCTCAAATGAGTCCTCCCTTTTCTCACCACTACCTCAAAGTCATATTCCATTAGTAAGAGAAACCATCTTACTAATCTTCTTGTATTGCATGGCTTGTTCACGAGATATAACAATGCTTGGTGGTCAGTAAAAAATTTAAACTTGTTTGCAAGCAAGTAGTGTCTAAATTTCTTAACTGCATATACCATGCCTAAGCCTTCTCTCTCAGTAGTGGTGTAATTTCGTTCAGCTGCATTCAATTGTCTACTAGCATAGGCAATTGGAAGATCCATATTACCTTCACCAGTAGGTTGCGCGAGTACACACCCAATAGCATAATTGGATGCATCCACATGAACATGAAATGGCTTGCTCCAATCTGGTGTGGTCAAGATTGGTGCTGAACATAATCTTCGTTTAAGCTCCTGGAAGGAGTTCTCACATTCATCAATCCACTCAAAGTTTGTCAGAAGTCCGTACAGGGGCTTTACAATGATGGCATACATGTGTATAAATCGTCGGTAATAACCACAATGCCCCATGAAAGCTTGTACTTCCTTGACGTTCCTTGGTCTAGGTAGCTCTGCTATGGCTCTCACTTTCTCTTCATCAGTGGATATGCCATTCTTTGACACTATGTGTCCTAAAATCTTACCTTTCCTGACCATGAAAACGCACTTTTCGGGGTTTAGGCAGACTTGATATTCTCTACATTTGTCAAAGATTTGTCTGAGTTCAGGAATATGGGTTTGTCTAATGTTGGAATGGGCACAAAGATCATCAACATAGACTTCTAAGTTCTTCCTCAAGAACTCCTTAAATACATGGCACATCAGCCTTTGGAAGGTGGCTGGTGCATTGGTAAGCCCAAATGGCATTACCCGAAAGGCGAATATGCCCCATTCTGTGGCAAAAGCCGTCTTATGCTGATCTTCTGGAGCTATGGCTACTTGGTTGTAGCCAGAGAATCCATCCAGGAAGTTGTACACTTCCTTGCCTGCTACTCTTTCTAAGAGATGTTCTGTGATGGGAAGCGGATAGTTATCTCGGATTGTGGCTGCATTGACCTTCTTCAAGTTAATGCATACACGCAGCTTTCCATTTTTCTTGGGCACCACTACGATGGGGGATACCCACTCAGTGTGCTCAATTTCATAGATAAATCCAGCTTCAACCAGTCTATCTATCTCCTCTTTGATCTTAGCCGCATAATTATCGTTATATGTATATGGCTTTTGCTTAGAGGGTTTGGCGTCTGAGGTCATGGGGATAGTGTGTGAACATATGTCAGGGTCTACACCCTTCAAATCCTTGTAACTCCAAGCGAATACATCTCTGTATTCTCTTAGCAAGGCTATTAATGCATGCTCTTCTTCCTCTGTTAGGTCATGACCTATGTATGTGCATCTCTCCTCTCCTTCTTCTAGGGCCACTACTATTTTCTTGGTGGTTTCTTTGTTATCATAGGCCTCTCCTGATTGCGCCTCTCATTTAGGCATTCTTATCATAACTCTCCTGTCGTCTATCTCGTACTTCTTAAAATTTTCCGGGACCTCAAACAAAGATTCTTCCTCTTCTGGTGTGACAGCTCTCTTCTTTCTTTTCTTTCCTTCTTCCTTTGGGGTCACATGTGTGGCTAGCCGCACATCATTTGTAAGCTCTCCGTGCCTTTGTGGTTGAAATTCTACTTCATAGAAATATTCTTCATCTGATGCAAAAGGTGGGTCCATGATGATTGACTCTAGATCAGAGTCACTTGCATCCTCAAATGCATCAGGGCTAGGTTCACATTCTTCTAGAACTGCCTCTCCCATGATTGGCTCTATGGAGAAGACTGAAATGTCATAGCCATCCTCGTCACAGTGAGGTGTCCATTGTTCCTCATTGATGGCTACATCCATTGTTGCTAGGATTTCGGCCCAGCCGTGGGGTTCAAATTCTTCGTCAGGAAAGACTACAGGTGCATAGGCTGGGTCTTGAATGGGTCTATGTGTTTCGTTTGCACCTATTTCTCTGGCCTTTTCTCTCTTCTCTTCCTCTACTGCTACTTTGCACATCCATAAGTGAGTGTCTTCATGCATCCATGAGGATCCTGATCCTATGGAATGCACCGATTCCGTATCATCTTTGGCTCTATGGATGGGGTTCCATTGGATGGGAGGGACATCTCTATGAGAGTAATCCTTGAGATTGACTTTGGTCATAACACCTAAGTGCTGCAGGTACAAAGATTTGGTTCCCCAATCCTGTACCACTTGCAACTGTCGCATAAAGGGTCGTCCCAAGATCATTTCATAGGCATGGTTCTTGCTAAATTCACATATGGCAAAGGTATGCTCGAACTCGACACCACAGGTGGTGAGAGTTATTCCTTCTAGCAATCCTAAGGGTCTCTCAATATGACCATCGGCCATCTGCAATTTCATCCTTGTGGGCCTGAGTGCTGGTTTGCCCCAACGCTTCCATAGGGAAGTGGTGGCAATTGCAACTCCTGCACCTGAGTCCAAAATTGCCTTGGTGGTGTGCCCCTGGTAGGTAATGGGAAGATAGGTGTTCCCTTCTTCACCTTCACACATGTCTCCTATCTTATCCAAGGGTATTTCTGGCACTGTTCTCTGGGATCCTACCTGGGAGCGAGGTTTTGCTATCTCTGGTACTTGTTTGGCTACATGTTTCCATAGTTCAGGTCTAACCTTGAGTAGCTCTTCTAACTTGAGATTGCACTGCACTTTAGTGTTTTTCACTACCTCTGTGTTCCTAGGTAAGACTGAGTCCTCATTTCGTACCATGACCGTGGGTGCTCTCATACAAGTGGATTTAGATTCCCATGGACCTGTGAAGTGGGGTAATTCTTGTAAAGAATTAGACTCAAAGTCTAGTCTTTCCTGAGAGTGGGTGCTCTCCTGCTCCTCATAAATGGATGGGATGTCTTGTGGGAATTGGTCCTGTGCATCATCCACAAGCTCAATGGGAGGAGGGACTTCACTTTCCTTAGCCCATTTGTCTTCTTGAATCTCTCGTAGGAATTCTGGTGTGAATCGATTCATACAAGATGTGTCTGGCTCCGTAGAGTTAGGCACATAAGCTTCAGGCACATAAGCTTCAGGCACATAGGCCTTAGGCACATAGGCTTTAGGCACATAGGCTTTAGGCACATAGGCTTTAGGCACATAGGCTTCCCGGGCAGGAAGACTTGCTCCTTCACTTGCCTTGTCCTTGGGTTGAGAGGCGGATTCCTTTCCTGATTGTGCAATCAGCTGCTCTATTCTTTCCAATAGTCCATCAAAGTGCAACTGTGTCTTTGCTGAACTAGAGATGTTAAAGAGGCGACTGGCCTCAAACATGGTCTGAGCCAATTCCACCATCTTAGCACAAATTTTGGTTCGTTCTAGCTCTAGTTCTGCTCTAGGGTAACACTTTTCATGATCAATTACGTTTGGCCCTTCTTGGATTCTGGCTTGATAGGCTTTAAGCATCATATTAAGGTCCTCGGGACTGGGATCTGCTAGGACTTATCCTACTCTAGGGGGTGGTAGTATTAGTTGAGGTGGGTTGGAAGGTGGCGGGTCGGATGGAGTTGGGACTGGTGGAGGTGGGGTAGTGTGAGAGGGAGTTTGAGATGTGAGTTCAGTTATCCTGGCCTTTGTTTCTTTGAGGCTTTCCTCGAGTTCACTCATCTTTTTTGCCCATTGCCTTTTCATTCTTTCACGACTATCTCTCCAAGCTCTAGTTCTTTTCTTTGTCACGCTCTCTGTTTCACTAACTTTTGGGCTCTTTTCCTGGCCTACACCTGGGTTCTGCTGTAAGGCTTGGGCCCTAGTGATTACTTGTACTGGTGCAGTGGACGTCACACTCCCTGTGGAGTCTACTACTAACCCAATGACATTAATAGGAGTGATTTTTGGCATATTATTAGGGTTCTTAGGGCAGTCTCGTAAGAGATGCTTTTTTCCACACTCTTGGCAATAGCCTTGGATCGTTACTGACTGGGGTTTTGTAGGTGGAGGCAAGGGACAATCACGAATGAGATGATCTCCCTGACATCGGTAGCATGGTCCTCTAGGGAATGGGGGTCTTACTTGCCTAGGTTGGGGTCTAGGGTTGGGGTTTGCATACATGACATTTGTGTAATCTGATTCCCAACTAGGTTCATTTGGCTCTTCACTATAGTAGGACTCACCATGTTCAGGAGATTGCATGTAGTAGGCCTGGGGACTATCAACATGTGTAGAATCGAAGCTATGGTCACTGGGATCACTTTCTGAAAGCAATGGTGTTACGGGGACTATAGCTCTATTCAGGTTTTCTTCTACAGCTGCATACTTTACAGGGATCACGTTGGATGGAGCTCGAGGTTGTTGGGCTAACACAGGCTGAGGCCTTTGCTGGGCTTGGTATTGTGGTTGGTAGGTTTGTTGAGGCCTAGCATACTGTTGTGGTGGGTACTGGTTTTGGTATCTGCCTTGTTGAGGGTATGGTTGAGGGTAGGTTTTCCTAACAGCTTGCTTATTGTATGGGCAGTCTTGTGCTGTGTGATCTGTGTATCTTCGTTCTATGGTGCAGTACTGGCTACTAGGATTTACTTGGGGTTGAGCCATAATGGGACATACATTCGCCATGTGGTCGCCACCACAAGTGTAGCATCTTTTCACACGGGCGAACCTTGGGATCTGTTTACTAGTGACACCTAATTTCTGAGCTACTTTCTCTGCAAGTTCCTCAATTGATGTGGATTGCGTGGAAGAGAGGCTAGAGGCACTATCTGAATCTTTGTATATCTTGGAAAGCTCTAACTCCTCCCCTAGGTTATCCTCGATGTCAATGCACATGCGTACGCACTCTTCTATGGTTCTAGGGTCTTTCAAGTACACATATGATCTTAATTTGGTACTTAGCAATCCATCCAAGAATAAAGCCACTTGCTTAGCTGGTGTGGGTAGCTCAGGGACAGGGCATCTTTCTAAGTATTGCCTAAATCTTCTTCCTGCAAGTCTCACGGTTTCTTGAGGGGTCTGCTTGAAGCTGTGAATCAGCGAGGAGGTATTATGCATTATGCCACTCTTAGAGAATTCAATAATGAAAGCCTCTAGGAGTTGGTCTATGCTCCTGAACTGCCTCTCATTTAATGGTTGGAACCATGTAAGGGCGGTGTTCCTAAGGGTTAGACCAAAGGCATTGTACAGTGTGAACAGATCTTCAACTTGTTCTGCTCTCAAGACTTGCCTAAACTCTGCCACATGATCGTATGGGTCCCCTGTGCCATCAAAGTAATTTTTCATGGACTTAACTAGCTGAGTTGGTCTTAAAGTCCTTGTGTGCTCTCTAGGTCGGGGTAGAGGGAACTCATCCGCATTTCTTTGATTCCTGTGAGCTCTATGTATCTCAGATTCCATCCTATTTGTTTCCATCCTTGTTCTTTCTCTGCCCCCTGGGTTAGCAAAGCTTACTTCTGGCCTATCTCTACTTCTGTCTCTTTGAGTTCCATGAGCTTGGGATGTTCCCGCTCCAGGGTGACCGTAGGACACATTTGATCTTGGTTGGGGGAAAATAATTTCACCTTTCCAAGTGTAAGCATGCCTATCATTTTCTGTCACCACAAAGATCCTCTCTGAGGTGTGATCTAAGTAGGTCACTCTGCCTGGGCTATCAAGATCCTTAAACTCATAGATCATGATTGTTCCTATATCAAATGGCCGATCAGATTTATATCTCCAAAAGGCTTCTTCCGTTTCTCGGTTCAGAAGAAGATCTATGCTCTTATTATCTTGGGGAATCCACTCTGGTGTGATAATCCTCGTAAGAATAGATTTCCCTTGAGGGGTCCTCAGTTCTACCCCCAGGTTTCCTTGCTCTAGGTCATCTAAGTCCGATTCTGGGACTACATTCCCAAATTCATCAGTCCTATCGGGATGACTGGTGACTACATATATTGTCCCTTCCTTGTCTAAGTACGCTCCGTTTTCAAACTTGACAGCTGGGCGCTCTAGTCCAATGGATTGATCAAGATTCTTAATCTGTACCACAGATCTTCCTAGGCCGTCCTCATAGATGCTAGCACCCAATCGGTTGGTCCTAAGGTATTCCAATTGCGTTTTGTAAGGGCCTTCTACCCTGTGCAAGTATGGCACTCCTGAACTTCCCGTAGGTCTATCCATGCCTTGAGACATCTCTGATTCACTTGTCTCAGAGATAGGGTAGTACGAGTGGTGGCTCAACTGCTAGGCCCAAGACCTAGCAGTATGGTTGACACTAGCCTCTGAAGACCTAAGACTTTGTTTTTCTCTCCCTAGATGTCGCCCTGATCTAAGGTTCATATGCCTAACTGATTAACCCAATTTTCCCAGGTACAACCACGTTTCTGAGTCCTTTGTATCAATTACTTAATCCCCTTTTTATGTTGATTATCGTGTTTATACTCTTGTCTGATATCACGTCGTTAGGAATACTTGAGTTTAATTTCGTACTTTAGTTTGGTCGTTTCACGTTAGGTTCTTTTCCGTTAAGGTTGTCGTTCACACACACAGGTTATCTCTTGTCTTGAACTTGATTTTTTAGATAGTCTTTGATTTATCTCGTGCCTATCGTTGCCTGGAATTACTTCTAACACTACTCGCACTTAGCCTAAACTAAGAATTGACAGAGGGTGTTGCGGGTTTTCCAACCTTGAAGTCCTTTCCTTGTGTTGTTGCCCTGGTGTGCCCAGGACGCGTGTTCCCAAGCCTGCACTTACTCTTGCTTTGCGTACTCTTCGATGCTCTCAACGGACCTGTAAAAGACCCAAGATTAGCTCAAGACTTTAATTCAAAAGACAACCCCAAGCACTTCCATTCATGTAACTCAAACACCAATTTAGCCCTTTGGTTTTATGGAAAATAATTCTAGGAATCCCTGAGTTTTGTTCCCCCTGGGTATGGTCAACTTCAAAATACCCTATCTGGAAATCAATGCATTATTCTTATAAAAAACAGTTGAGGGTTTGTAGTATATGCCACGAGCTTTCTGACAAGCCCTAGAGCTCAAAAAATGGATTTCGTATGAAAAAGTTACGACCGTTCAGGGTTCTGGTGCTAAAACAGGGTTCAACAGGCTAACACGTCACAGGATGTTTTTTCTCAAAAATACATGTGTAGGGACCTCACAATTCACTAATTGCTAGACCAACATGCCCAAAAACTATCCCCAAAGCTTAGAATAAAAACCCTAATTTTTTTGGCCGAAAAGCCTGTCAATCGCGATCGACAGGTCTGTCAATCACGATTGACAGAGGTGTCCGTCGGGGCCTGTCGGTCGCGATCGACACGTCAGTCGCGATTGACAGTGTCAATCGCGATCGACAGAGTCGGTCGTGAGTTCTGTCAATCGCGATTGATGGTGTCAATCGCGATCGACACTTTTTCTGGGTTTTTCGCCGTGATTTCAGTCGATCGGGGGTGTGTCCGTCGCGATGGACACGTGGCTACGCGTAAAAGTCAATCAATCATGAAATTTCTGTCGGTCGCGATCGACGGTGTCAATCGCGACTGACAAGGGTGTCGGTCGTGGCTGTCGGTCACGATCGACGGTGTCAATCGCGATTGACAGGGTCCTACGTGGCAGTCAGTCGGTCGTGGGTTCTGTCGATCGCGATTGACAGGGTCTGTCGGTCACGATTGACAGAGAAACATGGAATTTTTCTACTATTTTAGGTGATTTGGGATGTGCTCATCATGCTTGTGCTTGTGGTGAACTTTGTTTTACAAAATGATCGAATTTTCTGTCGATCGCGATCGACAGAGGTCGGCGACTGCGAGACAATTTCTGAGTATTCCGTACCTGCGCAATGTGCTAGGGTTGATGATTCAGCAATAACCTGCAAAATGCTCACAAAACATGCAAAAACAATGCAAGCAATATTGCTCTCTCGCTCTCTCTCACAAGTAGAATGAAGGAAATGAGGTGGAGAAGGTGATATGAACGAAAAACTGAAAAATTTTCGCGATGATGGAGAAGGAGGTGGGAGATGGTGATGAAGATAGTAAAGAAAATAGATGAAAGTGAAGAAAATACCTACAACTCCAATGCATCAACTCTACGTCTTACCATCACACGCTCGTCCTCAAAGCTCGATCCCTGGCAACAGCGCCAAAATTTGGTGTAGCTAAGTGATGAGTAGCACCTCCTTTAATGTCAATCCGGGAAGACGTGAGGATGGTATGAAGACCTCAAGCAAGTGGAGGCACAAGTGCGTGAGTGAGAAGCACACAAACATGCACACACATACACACACACGTGCACACACGGCAAGACAAAGAGTGAGAAGCAATGGAGTTCTTTGGATTACTTTCACAAACCTCTTACAAGTTCCTTTCAGTTACCATCTCACCTCAAAAATGAGCTCTCTAGCTCCTTTTATAGTTTTTGACTAGCTTTGGCCCTGTCCAGACCTAGTGTCCGGCCTAGTTAAAAATTAGGTTCCAGGGCCAATTTGAGGGCTTAAACGGAGTCTAAAAAATACAAAAATTGATATGTAGGTACTTCTAAGGCTCCTCAAGCTCGAGGACTCCTCGGCTTGAACAAAATGGAGCCACAAAAAGGTGAACATGGTATTTACAGGGGTTGTTAGTGATGAGAATCACTTTTAATTGGTGTAAGGGTTTTGAAAAATTAAAGGTTGCCTTAGTGCTAGATCTGCGTGAATGCTCATACTTGCTTCTCCATGAAGAAAATTATTGGCCTACTTGCCAGATCGTCGTTGACTCCCTTGTCTGCTTGTGCCTTCTCTTCTCTCTTGCCTAGTGAGTCCTTCAGTTCCAACAACATGCTCGAAGGCGAGTGGCTTTCTCTTCTTTTTCAAAGACTAATGCAACCATAGTAGCTCAACCACTGAGGCAAGAAAAACAATACAAGACAACCAATATATCAAATAGAGAAACAACATTCGAGAAGGAAGTATTTTCGGTCATAAGCAATTCTGGGTATGAAAGGGAGAGCAATCAATCACACCCTTGCAGTCGAACTTATTACTTAAGAAGCAACGAAGAAAGACAAGGCAACAAGTAGTAGAACAACGAAGATATATATCTCAAAGAGTACTCCAAATTTGGGTACCAAAGCATTCAATGAAGGCCAACCACAATAATGTACAAATTTGGGTGCCTAAGAAATTAGCTACAGCTCAACAAGGTCAATTACACATGTGGGTACCCAAGGAACTCTTACACACACAAAACCCTATTCTCTCCCTCATGAGAAAAGTCTCAACAAAGAAGCCAAGGAAAGTCAAGGGCTAGAACCAAGCATAGAGACCGAACAAAGATAAGCTCACCTCTTCGGAAATAGTAAGAAGGAAAGCAACAATGAAATAGGTTCGAAAGCCAAAAGCACCAGTAGACCCCATAGAACCAAAGAGCCAACCACAAGGGATACAAAATGTAAGAAACCATCCAAAGATGAAAAGGCCAAAGGTCATGTGCCTACAGCCAAACACTATTCTAAAATGGATCCCTATAAGGAGGAATGATCATTTCTCATACAACCATCAATTGACTACACCATTTCGAGATCCATTGGATACCTCTCAAAAAAAATTGCATCAACATATGCAAGTAACATCGAAAGCCTCGATGGGCAAAAACCATGTGCCCTTGGCATAACCCTATCTTTTGCACCATTCAGGTCATGCATTTCCATAGTATGTATTAATATAGGTCCATATTACAAGATCCTGCAAGACACACTTCAGAATTATGGGCCCATGAGACACATTTGACATATGTAAACTATTTTAATGATACTAAACCCATTCTTCTTGTTTTGGGACATTGTTCCTCAAAAAAAAAGAAGGAAAAAAAGAGGAAAAAAAAGGAGAAAGGATAGGACTATGGGCTCGAAGAATCTCATTAGTGAACCATCAGCAAGGACATCCATCAACACAAAAGACAAGCCAGTTGTCATTTACCATGATGGAAGTACAACACAAAGAGATAAACACCGATCGATCTTTCATCATGGTAAGAATACCCTACTTCGGAAACATTATAACCATGATAGATTAGGAAACCTCTTGGATAGCATACCCTTAAGCACCTAGCTCAAACACCAATTTTTTGCACCATACTTCTTACAATGCATTCCCCAAGTATGCGTCCATAGGGCCACGTTACAAGGCCATGCACAATGCACATATTTTCTTCAACCCATGCATTAATACACTTACCCATCATTCATTATGCTTACGAGTACTTGGCATGACAATTATGAAACCCATGTTTCAAAGATCCAGAGGACACCAAGGTTACAACATCAATACCTATGAACACATACACATAGACATACACATACACATACACATACACATACACATACATAGACACAGACAAAGACAGAGAAAAAGACATAGACACAAACATAGAAACACACAAAGACAGAGACATAGACATAGACATAGACACAGACACAGACGTAGACATAGACACAGACACAAACACAGACACAGACACAGACACAGACATAGACACAGACACAGACACATACACATACACATACACATACACATACACAAACACATACATAGACACATACATAGACACATACATAGACACACACATAGACACATACACAAACACAAACACAAACACAAACACACACATAGACACATACACAGACACAAAGAGAGACACATACACATACACATGCACTTGCACATGCATAAGCGCATGCACATGCATAAGCACATGCACATGCAAAGACATAGACACATCCATCGACACAGACAGAGACATAGACATAGACACCAACACAGACATAGACACAGACACAGACATAGACACAAACACAGACAAAGACACAGACACAGACATAGACACAAACACAAACATAGACACATATGCATATGCATATGCATACGCATATGCATACGCATACGCATATGCATACACATACGCATACGCATGTGCATACGCATATGCATGCACATACGCATATGCATATGCATGTTGGTGCAATTAAAACCAAGCTCACATACTTGGTTAATTAGCTTATGCTTGATTTATTGGCATAACTTATGCAAGACTTCATATGATCAATCTCTTGTAAAAATCCTTCGTATTTATCCTTGTAAAAGTGGATTAGATCCACGTGGATTTATGAAGCTCTAAAGTCACGAATCCTGTGGTTGTTGAGTGATGAGGGAATCTATCCTATACTTTAGGATTTACCTTTTACAAAGATGATTGAATTTGAATTCAAACTTTGGCTCCAAGTACAACTATAAAAAAGGGATCAAGAAAACCCACGTGTATCTCGAGCCTATGAAATCATTTTGAAGGACATTCATTGTGAAGTGAGAGCTCACGTCATAGCTCTTTCACCTCTCACACATTGAGCAATGTATGATTTCCAATGATGTTGCATTTGTATGTGATTTAATACATATATGATCATTACATTCTGATTTCGTTTTTGTGTTATAATTCCATCTGAATAGTGATCTTCTCAGAACTTGTTCTCAGCGTATAGTTGATCATTTGCCATGATTTAAAGCATGATAGATTCAACATACTATCTGTTACATGCTTACAAAATTTCGTTATCATTGCTTCTCGAAATCGTGAGATATTAACATATCTTTGCTCACTGGTCTGATGACTGTTGCAGCCTGTAAATGTTGGGATGATACTGTGATCTGGTAAACATTGTTCTCTGCATGTCGCCCATCATTTTTTATGAAATCACTCATGATTGATAGATTACTAAGTTAGGTAGAGTTCCCCAAAAGGAATTAAGCCAATTGTTGTTGTGCTCAGAGAACTGTTCAAAACATTGAACAGGTGAAGGAACTAAGTTAGTAAGTTTTTGTTCTTGGATCAACTTCCTACCTATCTGTTTTGATCCATTGATTAGTGGATCATCTTCCAAGCAACATGTATGAGTATTTATGTTCATTATCTAGCTAAAGAGGCCCACTACACTCTCTAGCCATCATTCTTAGCAGGTGTGAAGCAGGATCTATCAACACCGCTTCATCTCTTGTGACTATCCACCATCTTCTCCAACAACGCATACGCATACGCATACGCGTACGCATATGCATACGCACACGCATACGCATACGCATACTCATACGCATACGCATACTCTTACGCATACGCACATGCATACGCATACCCATACGCACATGCATACGCATACGCATACGCACACGCATACGCATATGCATACGCACATGCACATGCATACGCATATGCATATGCACACACATATGCATACACATATGCACACGCATACGCATACGCACACGCATACGCATACGCATACGCACACGCACACGCATACGCATACGCATACGCACACACATACGCATACGCATATGCACACGCACACGCATACGCACACGCACATGCATACGCATACGCATACGCATACGCACACGCATACGCATACGCACACGCATACGCGTACGTGCATGCGCATGCGCATACGCATACGCATAGCTATCACCAATGTGGAAGAACATTTACGACTACAAGCTGTCAAAAATGCCACTCTAACATGCAACATGAGACTCTTAAGATGTCACCTACCAGCAGCTAAAGAAGAGAATCAACGCCCACAAGAACAAAATAGAGAAAATCTTGAAGCCGCATTGGAAAAACGCGACGAACTGATCAGTCCAAGTCATTTCAAGGTGGTCCTACTAGATGATCACACATGCCTATTAGAAGACTATGAAAAACTGACAGATAAGTGTCAGACACTTAAAAGTGACAACACATCCTTCCACCCATATGCCATCTAAGAAGTCACGCCACCTAAAATCTTGGAGGAATTGAACACATTAAGGGTGTGTGTATTAGAACTTCAAGCTCAAATACTAGATCCCTCAGAGATCCCTAGACTGGACTCACCACTAGAAATACCTATAGTGGAAGAAACAATCAGCATCCCTATGGAGGCCACCTTTGAAGAAGAATATGAACCTTAGACGATCATTGGTGGTTGAGTGATTGAGGAGGGGCAAGAGTGGAAGCTCAACTACAGGCTATGATAGTTATAGAGGAGACAATTCTTCAATCTCCCTACTTTGCACAACTGGCACTATGCAGATACATATCTATTAATGAAATATAGTATAAACCATACTTTATATACATGGCCAAGTATACTCTTGTAATCAAGAAAGTGACGGGCAAGAAGCCCACACATGCCACTCAGTTTGAACCCATCGATCTACCACTCAACACCCAGCAAGTCAATATTTTCCAACCCACATGGAGGAAGGAATTACTGCAAGAATATCCTGAGATGATGTATACTTGGACAAAGCTTACACTTAAAGTACAACCCGTGTTATGGCCCTATACCTCAACATCACTCTTGGATAGCATTCGCTATAAAAATACAGAATAATAAATAATGCCAAGATTGGCTCCATTATCCATATTTTGCACCACCAAGGGATCCCCCTATGGTTGGTTATATGGTAGCTACTTTTCAACATTGGCTCCCCTGTCTTCATTGCATGATCAACGTAGCCGCCCAAATGACCATATAAATTTTTTATATGATGTAGACCATTTTTTAAATCTTCAGATGCATCAAACCCCCATATGTGTCCACCTGGGTTTTGAGCATGGTAATGGTGACCTACTTTATGATATGAGTACCACACCATTGCTCAGGGTGTGTTACACTTGGCACTGTCCAATTAAGTATTTACCAGCATATTATAAATTAATGTTTGAAGAGATGTTTACTATGGGCTTTTGGGAGTATCATTCAGAAGTGTTCATCAGCAGGCCTACCCACTTGTTACAACTTTTTGCCTGTGATCAAATGATGTATTCAATGCATTACATACTTCCACCCCATGAGGAGCCTCAGAAAATTGACTAGGAGAAGCTTGAAGCAAATTTAGCATGAGGCCTTCAAATCACAAAACAAAACCTCATCACTAACCTTTTGCAAAATTACACCACCGAGGCCCTATAACAAGGATCTATTAGGGATGAAAAACGTGAGAGGCAGGGGGTGTTAGCACTACAACTGGCAGTAGCTACAAACATCGACAAAGAAGAAGCATGTAAAAGGGAAATGTATGAAGTTTGGGGGACCATACCCATTATTTTTCAAAGAAAGATGTTCATTATAATTGGGCAAATCATCAATAGTGATTTTAATCACTCATGTAACATAGGTAATATAGAAAATCCAATCTTGTAACTAGTCGCTCCATTTTGTGCAAGCCGAGGAGTCCTCAAGCTTGAGGATCTTAGATAGAACAATCATACCAAATTTTTTATTTTTTAGACTTCATTGGGACCTCCCAAACCGACACTAGGTTTCAAACTGGTCAAAAGTAGTCAAAAAACTATAAAAAGAGCTAGAGAGCTCATTTTTTAGGTTGGATTGTTAGTAGAGTTGGCTAGTGTGATTGAGTTTTCTAAGAGCTATTTTGAATAATACATATAATTTCATTAGGCCCGACACTAGGTTTCAAACCGGTCAAAAGTAGTCAAAAAACTATAAAAAGAGCTAGAGAGCTCATTTTTGAGGTTGGATTGTTAGTAGAGTTGGCTAGTGTGATTGAGTTTTCTAAGAGCTATTTTGAATAATACAAGTGTGATTCTTGCCTTCCATTGTGTCTCTTCTTGCCTCTACCTTGTGTGTGTCTGTGCACTTGTGTGCTTCTCACCTTCACCTTCACGCACATCAATTGTTCACGATCTTCATATCACCCTACCTCTTCTGTAGATTGACAATTAAAGAGGTAGAGCTTCTTAATGTGCTACCTACCCTTGTCTAGAACCACACACACACACACACACACACACACACATATATATATATATATATATATATATATATATATATATATATATATATATATATATATATATATATATATATATATATACATATATATATATATACACGCACACACACACACACATATATATATATATATATATATATATATATATATATATATATATATATATATATATATATATATACATACATACATACATACATACATACATATATATATATATATATATATATATATATATATATATATATATATATATATATATATATATATATATATATATATATATATATATATGTATGTATGTATATATATATATATATATATATATATATATATATATATATATATATATATATATATATATATATATATATATATATATATATATATTAGAAATCCATGGCAATACTAACAAAATAGCATCTAAAATCACCGTAAAGTTAGAATGATGAGATTCTCTCTTTAGTGATCACTCCAAGCTTTGATTAATGAAAAATGATCCAAGTTCCCTTATAAATTGAACATAGTTAGCTTACATAACTTTTTAAGAGTCCATGTTCACACTTACAAAAAGGCCCTCTAAAATTCTTGTCAAAAAATAATTTTCCTAGAGTGTTCCAAAAGTTCTACAAAAATTATCCTAGATTTCTATGATAATGAGGAAGGCTCTTTCTCATTTTTACAAAAATTGGAATGATTTATAATGATCAAAATACAGAATTTTCCACTTTTCTATGAAAAAATCCTTCATTTCTTCAAAACATCTTCAATTCTTCATTTGTGCTTGCTCTTTGATAGTTGATTTATCATCCATGCCAACGTCCTTCCGCTCCTATATTTTTTTGGTACTTGAAAAAACCTTCATCAACTGCCCATGTCTTCAATGCATGTGAGACAAGATTATGATCTTTTCTTTCTGTAACATGAAGCTCATTGATCATCAACTCATATAAAGCTTTTCTCCACTGAGTAACAACTTTTGGCTTATCCCTTACATCTTTCCACTGAGTATTACAAGTTTCTACTTAATCACCAAAGGGAATCTTCCAAAAATTCAGATTCTCTTTCAAAGAAGCCACAATCAAAAGCATCCTCAAAAACTTGCAAAGTCTTCAAGAAACTTTAGATATTTCTCTTCATACCTTGTCACTATTACTCGTTAAGTAGCTATACTCTCTCTTTCATCCTCATAGGTGGATGAGGAGATTTATTTGCTTGCATTTGCTTTTGCTGCTTTTGGATTTCTTTGTTTTCCACTCCCTTTCTTCATAAATGATTTTTCCAAGGATCTACCTTTTTCTTCTTTATTGGTTTGTTTGGTTGTTTCTCATTTTCCTTTCTCTTCCTTGAATCCTCTTTAACCGCAACTTTTGGATGGACTTTTGATGCCATTCATGAGATCCTTGGTGCCAACTTTAATAGATTTTCTATTCCCATTACATGATAAACGATCTTTGTAAAAAATTGAGCCCCATTCATGAATCTTTTAGAGCTCCAATGTTTATACACCTCCAATTTCTCATGAATATAATATGACAAATCCATTACATTGAAAGGTTTTGCTTTATCTATATTATTCAACATGATGAAAGTGACATGTTTTTGAGGTTGTGTATATCTTGGCATTCTCAAGAAAAAATATATCATAAGAAGAGGCTAATTTTTAAATCTTTGTTGGGATTTTCCTTGAAGTCTCCAAACTTTGAATACACAACAAAGGATGGAGCACTTTTCCTTACAAATCCCACATCCATTTTCTTGCATTCTTGGTAGAACTTCAAAGCTCCTTTTATATGAGTATGCTTGATAGTCAACCTTACTTTTTCACCTTCATCATTATTAACATAAAAAATAAATTATGGCTCAAAATTACTCCTTCCAATGTATTCATAACTTGTTCACATCTATCAAAATTAATGAAATAGATAGGTTGATGTAATAAGTGATGCAACTCCATTGACCTCTATCTTTTATAAATTGACTTTTCTTTCTAAAACGTGATTCTTGTGATAAACTTGTATATTTATATCAAACTTTTGTTACTATGAATATATGCTTTCTCAATTGAAAGAAGCATTCTCTCAATTCCTTAGCTATCTTCTCTTTCTCTATAAGTTCTCTTTTAACTCCTTCTTGTGCTTTCAAGTGAACTTGAAAAGCTCAAGATTGTTGAAAGACTTCCATGTGAAGAGGAAAACTAAAAAGTGATCATTAAAGCGATAGATGGATAGAGTCTCAATTCTTTTGCGAATTTAGAAGTAGAGGATTTTGTGAAAAGGAATAAATGTAAAATATAATGTGAAGAATGGCCTCAAGAGGCAATGCCATAAGACTTGATATTAGGCCAATCATGGTGGAAGGAATTCGGAGTCTCTATAGACTTTGAAAATCAAGTAGTAAATGTAATTTTGAGTGGTAAAAAAATTATATCTCCCTTTGCAAATGATTACGTGTAGGAAACTAAGAGACAAAAGATATAAAGTCTTTTTTATTCTCACATGTATATATTCAATATGAAAAAATTCAATGAAAAATTCAGTCATCATAGAAAGCCAAAAATTTACCAAACAAATAGATGAAGAATAAGAATGTGAAGCAAATTTAGATACCCGAAAATGTCATACAAGAAAATAACAACAAACCTCCATATCATAGAACTAGACAATTACCAAAAATTTCTAACAAAAATAAGAAAGTGAGGTAGATTTGGGTTTCAAAACAAAAAAATTTGAAAAATCAAAGAGACAAAGAAGCATTTATATTATAAGAAAATTAATCCAAGCAATCAACTAAGGAAAACGTCGATGAAGAAGATATGGAAACATAAAGCATTGGGTCAAGTACACATAGTACAAATTCATATATATACATATATTAGTGAGTTCTCATTAGAATACCACTTAGGAAATTTTCTTAAGATATTTTTTATGCACCCTAAAGAAAATTACATCTCTAGAGTATCCATAAATAGGGCTACATTACAAGGCCATGCATACACTAGGCAAAATTTTCTTTTATCCCAGGCACAACTTCTAGTCATAGAAGTAAAGAAGCTATGGAAGAGCATATACATATAGAAATGACTCTTCTTTTAAGGACAATTTTTCCAACAATATTTTAGGACAATATATATATATATATATATATATATATATATATATATATATATATATATATATATATATATATATATATATATATATATATATATATATATATATATATATATATATATATATGTGTGTGTGTGTGTGTGTGTGTGTGTGTGTGTGTGTGTGTGTGTGTGTGATATTAAAAAGGGGGAAATATTAAAAAACAAAAATGGGAAAATCATATACTTGGAATGTATGATGAGGTGCAAGTGCACAGTTGCTACGAATGGTGGTCTTTCAGCATGTGGGTGCAAACTTCTCATCAAAATCAATGCCTTTGTCTTGAGCATATCCTTTTGCAACAAGCCTAGCCTTATATTTGTCAATTGTTCCATCATGCTTACATTTCAGCTTGTATAGCCATTCAGTGTCAATGGCATTTTTGCCTGGAGGCAAATAATATAATTATCAAGTACCATTCTTTATAATAGCATCATATTTTGATTGCATAGCAGCCATCCGGTTTCTTGAGTTTTGGGTTTCATCAAAAGAAAGAGGCGCATTCTCATCACAAAGACTAGAGGCAGCCATTGCATAGCAATCTAATGCAAAAGAAGCACTATGAGAGCCTGAAGGAGTATGCTATGATAGCAGTGCATCTAATTTGCTATATCTCAAATTTTGCACCAACCATTTTTGCATAGTTTTTGCCTCTTCTATACCATCCCTCTCGTCAACAAGTGCATCATGTAAATGTACATCAGAAATGGAATGATCTACATCATCATGTGAAACATGTAAAGACTCAAAAGTTGCCTCATTTGGACCATGAGTTGACTTTCCACCTATAAAAAGAGGAAGCGAAGTGTCATACACATCTTTCAAGCTTTCTAGCTAACTAAAGTCTCTTTGTACATGAAAGTAATGCTGAATTGCAGCTACTAAAAAACAATATCACAACTAACCAAAATGCATTGATTCTATGAATGATATAGACGATAGCCTTTTCTTTCAGAACTGTACCAAACAAAAATACATTTCAGTGCTTTATCATCCAATTTCCTATGGTGTTGTTCAGCCACTAATGCATATGATAGACAACCAAAGACATGTGGATGAGCAATAGATGGCTTGCAACCATGCCAAGCCTCGTATGGAGTGATAGATTTTCGTGCTTTGGGGGGACACCTATTAAGTACATATGCTACACACAACAGCCTCAAGCCAAAAGCTATGTGGTAAAGCCTAAATTTTGACCATACACCTTGCCATCTCCATGAAAGAACTATTCTTTCTTTCAACAACTCCATTCTATTGATGTCACTCTACACATGTTTTATCCCAGATTCAACTAGAAATGCATTAAAATTAGAAGACATGTATTCCTCACCTCGATCAAAATGGATGGTGCTTAATTTACATGTTGGTAAATTTTCAACCAAAACCAAAAACCATTTGAAGCACATAAGCACTTCGGACTTTTGTTTCAATGGATACACCCACTCATGCCTCGAAAAAACATCAATAAAAGTCATGAAGTAAAGGTAATTCCCAAAAGAAGGTGTTTTCATAGGACCATAGACCTCACTATGAACAAGCTATGACTTATCAGTAGCACGAATCGAACCATCTTTTGGGAAGGAGGAACACAAAATTTTGCCCAAAATATAGCCTAGACAAACATGTTTACAAGGTGCCTCAAGTTTGCGTAGAGAGGACACCATTTTATATTTATGCAGGTGGAGCAAACTAGAAAAATTCAGATGACCAAAGTGTGCATGCCAAAGCTTTGCATCTGAGATAGCTTGAGAATCTTGAACTACACATGTTGAATCATTGATAGATTTTACATAGCCTATGATCTTACACAACCCATGGAATAAAATTCCAAAAGCAATAATGACATTGCCATTTGAGAGATCATGAATTGTACATGTATCATCAAAAAAATTGACAACCAAGCCAATCTTGGCTAATACTGAAAGAGAAAAAAGATTTTTCTTGATCTCTGGCTCATATAAAGCATCTAACAATGTGAAAGAACTACCATTCGTAGTATTCAAAATGATCTTACCAACTCCCATTAGAAGATATGAGGAGTTGTCAGCACATGTGATAGTATTCCCTGTAAGGGATGGCTCAAGTGAACTGAAGAAACTACACTACAAGGTAATATGTTTGGTTGCCCCACTATCAAAGTACCAAACATGTGAGTCTATTGCAAACATACACTACTCGAAGATGGTTCATAGTTACAAACAGTAGTAAACACCCACTCTTAATTCTACCCAAGATTGGTAGATTCTGTTTTTTTGTGTAGAGGCCTTTGCAACAACCATTTGCCTCTTTCTTCTTTGTCTTTTTTGAAGACAATTTTGGACAATTCTTTATGACATCATCATTTCCTTTATAGTATTTGCAAAATTCTTTTCTTTTTTTTTTTCTTCTCATCCTTGTCTTCCTTCTTTGATTGTGTAGCATTAGTAGATTTTTCTTACTAGTAGATGAGCTCCATTTACCTTTGCCCTCCTAACTAGCTAAGAAAAGTTGATTTGCAACATGCACAATGCACTTGTTCTACTTGGACTAATTTTATTCCAACACAACAAAGGATAACTCCTCAAATGGTAAGGCATTTGGGTTTTCTTTCATCATAAATCAAAGGGTATAAGCAAAACTCTTATATGAATCTAGAAGACCATTAAGAACAGTGTGCACAAGTGAACTATCTAGCAAGACTTCATCAGCAAAAATCAACTGCTTCTTCAAATCTTTGATATTTGTCAAAAAATTATCCATAGAATCTCCTTTATTCATATGCTCACTCTCCAACTATTTTTTGAGGTAAGCAACACGAGCCTCATTCCTTGCTTGGTATAAAGTGGTAAGTGTATCCTAAGCAGCCTTTGTTGTTTTGCAAGATTGAATGTGAGGGATAATGGTACATTTGATAGACAAAGCTATCGATGCACGTGTATGAGCATCTTTGCCATCCCAACAAAGTTTCTCTATAGTAGCTACAGCAAGATCCGCAACACAAACGGGAATCTAAAGATCATCATCTTCAACACCATCTGCATTACCTTCAATAACTATATTCATATGTGTAGTAGGGCATTTTTCAATGCCCTGCATGATATTCCATAGTCCTTTTGCTACCAATACATGGTGCATCATATATGCCCATAATGTGTAATTAGAACTATCCAACTTGTCCTCAACACCCAACATATGGAATACATCATTACTTTCAGCCATGGCCACTAATTAAATACCTGATGCAAAAAAATGAGTGTATCTCAAAAAGTTGAATAGAACTACCCTGTCAAGCTTTGCTAAACCTATAGTAGACTTTGAGGTGCTTGTACTAGCATATCCAAACCTGTATATATATTTGGCACAAAAGGACAAAATTGCCTACATATGCATTGTGATAGTGCATTCAAAGGCCGAAAGGAGCTCATATCAAAATTTTGATGCCACATAGCAAAGCAGTTTTGAACTCTAATCACCTTGAGTATGCTCACCAATGTTTGTGAAATTTTGAGACTGTGAGTGAGGGGGCATCGATGACACCCTAGATGAAGCAAAGACCTATTCTAATACCAATTGTTGGAGTTCTAGGTGTGTGGAAGCACACAAATGGCACAAGGAGGAAGAAGAAGTTTGAAGCACAACACAATATGAAATGTACTACCAAGTGAATGTACAAAGATAAGTAACCCTTTAGGGTTAAAGGAATATATATAAACCATGGGAAAAAAACCTCCTAAAGAGGGAAAAAAGTACCACGGTGGTCCTAAGTGTGTTCACATGCATCACTAGCGAAATATATCAACAAGATGATCATATTTTTCATTAATCATCTAATGTAATGCCAAATCAAGGTACTAGGGAATGTGTGCATGAGTGTGATTAGAGTCTCAATTCTTGTTTTTCCAAGAAACTGCACTAGGATATACATTGCGTGAGAAGTGAAGATCATAAATTGAAGTTTTTTTAGTTTTGGAAATTTGGAAAATGTGGAATTATATTTTTTGTAATGAATTTGAATTTTATTTTTGAGTCTTGAATAGTAATTTTTAAGAGTTATTGTGGGTGGAGTTCCCTTTTATTTTGATTTTGTATTATAAAAATGGCTAAAAATTTACATGTTTCAAATCTAGAGGTGGATCATGTGGCCATTTCAAGAGTTTGTTGGTTTCTAGAGGGAACTGAACAAGAGATAGAGATTGTGGAGTTAAGTTATAGATGAGATGAATATGGACACTTTCAAAGTAGGTGCTCTCAGCCAAAAAATGCACCACCATGTGTAAATTTCCAAAACCTACATGATCATTATACAAAGGACTATCCAAAGCAAGCCTCCTCAAGCCAAACAAATAATTCATTCCATGTTTCTATCAAACCGGTTCCCATATAGTGTGCACCACTTTGATCACCCACTACTCACGTTGTACAACTAGAAGAGATACTGTAGTTAAGAGTGCACACTAGAGCCCAAGGAGAATTGGAGATGAAAATCAGAGTGGCAAAAACTAGACCATTGGAGGAACAAGAATAAAGGGTGATGGAACCCAGCCTATAAGAGGAAGATCCAAAGGAAGGAACATATATGAAAACTCTAATAGAGCATTTCGAATAGGCTATTAACCTTCACAAGGACAAGAGCAAAGATCAAACCCCATATTGAAGTATAGATGATGCTTTTAGGACAACCTAGCAGGAGATGGAGAACAATGCTCAAGATTTGGCAATTAGCATCCCTAAGACTCCTCTCTTAATCAGAGATATACTAAAGAGCACCTATCAGCAAGTCATCCTCTATGATTTATTGAGAATGGACACCCGATTCAGAAGCAAAATGTTTAACCTTGTAAACTCCCTGGATGCACCAACATTGGTAAGCAGTGGTCATGATATCTGCTTTGTGGCACAAGCTATGTTGATCGACTACTTTATCCCATGAGCAATTGTAAAGATCGTCAACTAGGAGATAGTTGGAGTTATTACTGAAGATGGCTTGGGTATCAACCTCATGCCTAAAGCAACCATGCAAAGATTAGTACTCCGAACATCTAAGGATGCATAGTTCACGGTGACCATGGTAGATCAGAGTAAGATAAAACCTATTAGAATAGTTGAAAAGGTTGTCTTTACTATGCAAGGATTAGAATCTAAATTGAACTTCATAGTCATCAGGTTTCCTCACTCATGAGGAGGCTTCCCTCTACTCCTGAGGCACACTTGGCTTTGATATGCTACGGTATTCAAAAGTAGGAGTGTAATTTCATGTGGGTACATGACTAGGGTGTGCTCAAATAGTTTCACATGGAAACAAGGTCTTTTCATGTGCGGACGAGCACTACCATCTCATTGGCGATGTCATTGATTTACAGAATTTATTAAACATCTTGATTGTAGTGACTTATGGATTTGTAGGGTCTATTTTGTGAGATTTCTTGGATTCTTATTGGCTATGAGAGGTTTCTGGTCTAATTACACTTCCTTGATTGATAATGTAATGCTTTGTTTTGATTGTGTCCTTTATTCTCTAATGATTGGAGCGGAGAACTTCATGAGAAAACATTTTTGGTTCCATTGCCAAGTAGGATAAACGTTTTGGATGTTGTTGGATCTTCCTAATTGATGGTAAAAAATACTTTCAAATAAGTGTTTCAAAGATACTAAGTTGGAATAATAATGAAAAGTGAGTAGAAATTTAACCTTTTTCATATTTGTTCATTCATCTTTTTTATTTTTTGGCAAAGGAGCTTTCCATTGTCTTGTCTCTATTGTGATTGACCCGAGTCATCGATTTTTTTAGAATATTTTATCTTAACATTCATTTTTTAATGTAAAGGTAGATAAATATTGAAGAAAAATATTTGAAGGATCAATATTTATAGGAAAATATTTCATTGAGAAAATAATTCATGCAAACTTTCTTAAACAATTTCTTGAAAATTTACAAATATTCATTTAAAATCATTTTGTCTTTTTCATTATTATTTAAAAATGTTGAAAATTATTACTCTCTTCATATTCATGGTAAATATTTGCATACCTTTATTTGTGCATATTTTTCATCATTTCATAATCTACGAAATTCTTAAAATATTCTGTAGGGAATTTGTTTGATTTAGAAGTTTTAAGTGTGGAAATTTGGGTGAATTTATAAAACCCCTTCGAGAATTCTTTTTAGAAGTATTGGATGTCAGAGATTGATGTATGGAAAGGATTGTAAAACAAGAAAGAATTGACTTGCCATTAAAACTATGAGAACTATCATAAATAAGGATTTTGAAACCATTTGTGGAAACTCTTAGAATTTAAGTCAAAGTTTTTGATTTATTGTAAGTAAGTTGAAGATTCTAGACAAGGAAAGCAAACACAAGCAAGAGAATCTAGAAAAACCTTCATCAATCATTTCAGAAGTTGAAAGTTGGAGAAACATGATTCACTATAGAGGACATGCTTCTCTGCAACAGACAAGCTTTTGGAGAAACTTTGGATGGTGGTATCCTAAGAACATTTGTCAAGTAATATTCTTACAGTTCTTTCAAGGCGATAATAAAATTTCAAGTACAAAAAATTTTAGTCAACCTTCAAAGTCAACTCCTGGTTGTGATGAGTATAAATAGCAGACTTAAGTCATTTACATTTCATTGTGGGAGTAAAAAGCATGAATAGGAATTGCATATTTTTATGGGTCATTTTGGCTATTTATACAAACTTTGTTTACAAATTTGCTAAGATAGAAAGACCTTCATATCATTATTGACTTAATGTTCTAATGAATGTAAAGAATCTTTTAAAGCTTTGAAAACTTGTTTGACAACAACAATCTTTAAGATAGCACAATGGGATTAGAATTTCATGTTCATGTTGATGCTTCAAAGTCTGCTTCAGGATGAGTTTTGGCACAACCTATCGAGTGGAGAAAATTGGATTTTCCAATCGCTTATGTAACTTGACAATGAGGTGAAGAAAAAATATAAAACAATTGAAAGAGAAGGCTTAGAAACAATCAATGTTGTGAAGAAATTCAAGCATTACATTTTTTTCAAATAAATTCACATTTTTTGTTGACCATCAAGTCCTAATCTACTTAATCAATAAATCATGTCATGTAGGAGGGATAATAAGGTGGTTCTTTCTACTCATGGTAGTTGACTTTGATGTAGCAATGAGATAAGGTAAAACCCACATAATGGCATATCAGTTATCAAGAATACTATCAAGAGAATAGTCTAAGGGTGTAGAAGATCATCAACAACTCACTTGAGTTTAGCAAGAAAAATGCTTTTCTATAGATAAAACACTAAAAATGTTATCATATTTTGGTTTCTAGTAGCCAAAAATTTTCCAAGATGCCAAGTCTTATATAGATGGATGTGACTTATGTCAAAGGGCAAAATACCTAATAAGGAAGCATGACATGCACTTAATTTTGTTGATCTCTACAAGATCTTTTAGGAAATGTGGAATGGATTTTATTGGAGTCATACATCCACCTACTAAAAGTTCACATGCAAAGTATACATAGTAACAACTAACTATTTAACAAAATGGGCAGAAGCCAAGGCAAGTTATAGAATTGATTCTCAAAAAATATCCAAATTCTTATATGAGAATATAATTACCAAATCTAGATTATTAATTGAATTGGTAAGTGATAGAGGGACTCAATTTTTAAATGTTCATATAGTGTTTGAGAAATCATTTTATGATCACTAATAGGATGTCAGCACCCTATCATCCTCAAGCAAATGGATTGGTTGAAAGTACTAAAAAATTATTTTGTATTGCCTTGACAAAATTGGTGGATACCAAGGGAAGTGATTGGGATAAATAACTCCATCATGATTTATGGTCATATAGAGTTTCTTATAAAAATTCTATTGGAATTACAGCTTTTAATTTGGTGTATGTGATGAATGTTTTCCTTCCTATATATTTTCAAAAACCAACTTTGGAAATTGGTAATCAATTAGATTGTAATGTACATGAATTCTCCAAAAGAGTTCAAGGATGAAAACATTGGGGGCATCAAGATCGTAAACAATTATGAGAATTTATGCTAGAAAGAGAAGATAGAATGCCTATTATGATATAGATATCAAGGGTATGGATATGCAAGATGGGGACTTGGTGTTAGCTTATACAATGAAGGGGCAGAATAGACAGTATTCTACATCAACTTTCTCCAATTGGTGATGTAGAACTTGCAACCATAGATGGAGAAATGATGTCAAATTATATAAGTGGTTGTTGAGTGAAAGGGTATATGGAACACTTGAGTATTGACATGTGGAGGAGAATACAATGCTCTAACAAAAGAAAAGTAGAGTTGAGAATAAGAGATGAAATAGAGAAAGAAGCAAAGGAAAGAATAAGAAACAGAAATCAATGGAGAAAAATAATACAAGTGAGGATATGTAATGTTGAACATGTCATAGAAAATATTTTACATCTGATTGTATTGGGTGTAAAGGGTCATAAGGTAAGAACGCTATCAGATTCAAGAGTTCAAGTGACCTTGGTGAGTTTCACACTCCTCCAACCTGATTAGTGGGACCCCTTTGAATGCCAAGGATTGATGGGGAGGAGTAAAATAATGGTGCCCTAGGAGTATTTCCAAGGACGGAGTATTTCCAAGGATGGAGTATTTCCAGGGATGGAGCTCTGTGCAGTAGCCAGTGGCTGCAACATTAGGATGGAGCTTTGGGAGGTCGCGGCTAGTTTTCCCTAGTATGCAATATGCAATGGCTCTAGCATCCCCTTTAAATAGTAGTATAATCTGGGTTCATGCCCCATCTTCCCACAAAATTGACAAAAAATCTTATTTGAACACTCGGCATGTGGATGTCCTTGTTGTTAGCATATCGTGCACCAATGGGTAGACTTTGCTTCTCTTTCCCTAAGCTCTTCAATATCGCACCAAAGCCTAGCAACAATATCTTGTTCACCACTCAAGAACTTCTTCCACTACACTCAGAGGTCATCATACTTTGTTCTGAGTTGTACAGGAGAGTCTTCCCACCTTCATATCGAGAATGGAATCTCATCAAAGTGAATTTGGGCCTCCTCGATGCAAGTTTCCATGGCCACAAACTCTATCTCTGAAAGATCTCGGATTTTGTGGCTGATGCTAAGGGGCAATGCTTTTTCTAACAATTTCTTAGTGAGGAATTCACCAAGTGCTTCTGGAAGCTTGATCACCAAGGCTTTTCATCTGGTCAGAAGCTTGAGAAAGGTTCTCCCTTCTTGAGGTGAAGATTCTCCAACTCATCAAGAAGTGTCTATAAATATGTGTATCCCAATGCCTATCTATGGTTACCACACTCTGCATTAACTTATCTGCATATATGTATGCCTGTATACATGCACGTATCTTGGTCTCTCTCTACGTCTATGTCTGCATTTATCTCTATATATGCATATCTGTCTATATCAGTATTTATATGCACTTGCTCTTTTGTGTTCATAGAAGTAGAAGAGGAACTTGGTCCATCAAATATAATCAAGGCTGTGCTGACCGCATCTTCGTGCAGTACCACCATTATTCAAGGTTTCCCCTTAACAAACTAAAATTATGTAGTGTCGAGAGAGTAAGGGAATATCCTTTGAGATTGGTGCATCCACCTATAACTCTAACACAATGGTTAGTACCAATGTGAGGAGATCCACCTCATAATTGTCAATCCATGGAGAAGTGAGGGTGGTATGATGACCATGAGCAAGTGAAGTGCACAAGTGAGTGAGTGAGTGAGAAGCACACACACATGCACACAAGGCAAGAACAAAGAGTGGAACAATGGAGTGCTTCCAATTGCAAAAGAAATCTATTACAAAAGCTTCAATCTCTACCAAGACAACCCCAAAAATGAGCTCTCTAGCTCTTTTTATAGTTTTTTACTAGCTTTGGCCTTGTCCAGACCTAGTGTCTGACCTAGTTAAAAATTAGGTTCCAAAACTTATTTGAAGGCTCAAACAAAATTTAAAAATTAAGAAAATTGGTACAACGATACTTCTAATACTCATCAAGCTCTAAAACACCTCAACTTGAAGAAAATGGATTCTAATCTACCAAAAATGGTATTTACATTGTGAGGGTAGTGATAATGATCACTGTTTGATGTAAAGTTAGATTCTTATGAAAAATTGGTTGGGCCTTATTGCCAGATTATTATTGACTGCTCTATCTCCTTATTCATTGCTACTCATCTCTTTGTTCTTATCTTCTCAATCTCTCTTCTCTACCAAATCCTGATTGTTGGCCAACACTTTCCCCTCTCTAGCATCCGTCCTCCCTGACAGACCTTTGTTCTATAGGATGGTCAATGTAATAATGGAGGACATTGTCACTCTGGCACAATGGTAAGTACCAATGTCAGGAGATTCACCTCATAAATGTCAATACGAGGAGACCGAGGACCGGTATAAAGACCATGAGCAAATGATGGCACAAATGCATGAGTGAAAGCACACAAGCATGCACACACATACACACACACACACATGCACAAGGCAAGAGCAAAGAGTGGAACAATGGAAGGACTTCGATTGCAAAAGAGTTCTCTTACAAAGCTGAAATCTAGAACAAGCTAACCTGAGGTCTCCAGCCCTTTTTATTTTTTTTTGAGTAGTTTTGGCCCTATCCAGACCTAGTGTCTAGCCTAGTTAAAAATTAGGTTCTAGGGCTTATTTGAGGGCTCAAACGGAGTCTAAAAATTATGAAAACTGGTAGAATGATACTTCTAATACTCCTCAAGCTCAACGACTCCTTGGCTTGAACAAAATGGAGTTGAAAAAATGGAAAGTGGTATTTACAATGGTTTTTAGTGATAAAAATCACTATTTTTATAGGGATTTCTTTTGAAAATTTGACATCTTCTTCTTGGAGCTCCCTATATGCTCCTTATTCTTGTGTCTCCACTTCCTTGATGTGCATCCATGGTTGTACTTGACCTTGAGTGTCAACAATCCCCCCCCCTCTCGAGTATGTCGTCCCTGACAGGCCCTTGTTGTAGTGGTTGTTCTAGGTACTACGTTGAGAGGTAGTGTCCCTCATGTATCAACAAGAGCAGTGCATCTTCTAAATGTAGCGTGGTCGAGTGTCTGGTTCTTCATTTTACCACTGTTAGGTCTTGCAAGTTGTAGTCCCTTTGTATGTACTTCTTCCTTGTATTCTAGCTTGATGGTGTAATTGTGTGCTTTCAAATATTTCTAGTTGCTCCAAAGAGGTTTTCAATGTTGATCTTGAGAAGATGTCGACTATGAATTGATTTATAGGTACTGATGTTGTACCCTTGATATCCCATGAATCTTTGAAACATGAGTTTCATACTATGATGTCAAGTACATGTGGCCCAAAATGACTGGTGGGTAAGTGCATTAGTGCATGGGTTGAAGAAATTATGTGCCTTGTGCACGACCTTGTAATGTGGCCCTATGCATGTGTACTTGGGGAATGCATTGGAAGAAGTATGGAGCAAGAAATTGGGTCTTGAGCTAAGCGCTCAAGGGTATGCTGACGAAGAGGTTTCCTAATCTATCATGGTTAGAGTGTTGTCGAAGTAGGCCATTCTTACCATGGTCAAAGGCCCATCAATATTCATCTCTTTGTGTTGTGCTCTAGCATGGTGATTGACCATCAGCTTGTCTCCCGTTGCTGATGGATGTCCTAGTTGATGGTTCACGTTGGAGATTCTTCAAGCATCCAATCCTGTTCGTGAACACACTAGGACAGCCGGGGCACTTTTTTTCCTCTTTTATGAGGTCTTTCCCCTGACTTGTATATACATCTATTGCCCTAACATGTCACTTATCTTTGTACATTCTAGTGGTAACATATTTTGTATTGTGTGTTGAGCTCCAAGCTTCTTCTTCTTCTTCTTCTTCTTCTTCTTCTTCTTCTTCTTCTTCTTCTTCTTCTTCTTCTTCTTCTTCTTCTTCTTCCTTGCGTTTTTCGTGTGCTTCCATAGATGTCTAACTCCAAAAATGCTCACATAGAGAGACCCTTTGGAGTGCTAGAAGGGATATCTCTCACTACTTGTGGTGTAGAGTTTGAGCATACTTTTTCCATATGTGACTTTAGCAAAAACTAGGCTATGAGATGATTTTGGAAGACCATTCATGAGAGAGTTGTAGGTATTGCATGATTGGGGAACCAATTCCTTGTATTTGCAACACTTAGGTGCTACAACTTAAGTCAATCTCAAAAACTATTCTCGTAGATACATGCCCCCTATACAATGGAATCACATCCATAGAGCCATAGTTGATACAGGGTCAGTGCATTCCATAGGATCAAGATCCTCATGGATGCATGAAGGCACTCACTTATGGATGTGCGAAGTTGTAGTAGAAGAAGAAAAAAGAGAAAACACTAGAGAGGTAGGTGTGAAGGAAACTCATGATCTATTTGAGACCCAACCTATGCACCTGTAGTATTTTTTAACAAAGAAATTGAACCTCATGGTTGGGCAGAAATCCTAGCCACAATGGACGTAACTATCAATGAAGAACAATGGACAAGACACTGTGATGAAGATGGCTATGACATTTCAATTGTGTGATTCGATTATCAAATAATGTGAGCCCAGTAGGGAAGAACTTGAACAGGCAAGTGACTCAGATTTAGAATCAATTTTCATGGATTCTTTTTGTGTGTTAGAAGAGGAGTAAATGTATGTAGTAGAAGCTCACCCTCAAGGACGAGAAGAGCTTATGAATGATGTGAGATTAACCACACAAGTAACCACCAAGAGTTGATGAAAGAAAAGAAAGAAGAGAGAACTCCCACTAGAAGTGGAAGAATCTTTGTTTGAGGTTCCTAAAAAATTTAAGAAGGATGAGGTCTAGGTTAGGAAATTCATTATCAAAATGCCTAAACGAGAAGCACTCATAGGACTGGCCTATGATAACAAAGAGACGACTAAAAAAATTATTGTGACCATAGAACAAGGTGAAGAATGATGCACGCACATAGGACACAACTTGATTGAGGAAGAGGAAAAGGGGTTGATTGATTTATTAAGAGAATATAGAGATGTGTTTGCATGGATTTATAAGGACCTAAAAGGTGTAGACCCTGACATATGCTCACATACAATTCCCATGACCTCAAAAGCCAAACCCTCCAAGTAGAAGCCATACACATATAATGATAATTATGCCATCAAGATCAAGGAAGAGAGATGGATTGGTAGAAGCTAGATTTATCTATAAAATTGAGCACACTAAATGGGTTTCTCCCATTTAAGTGGTGCCCAAAAAAAATGACAAGTTACATGTATGCATTAACTTGAAGAAGGTTAGTGTAGTCACCATTAGAGAAAATTATCCACTTCCTATCATTGAGCACCTATTAAAAAGAGTAGCAGGCAAGGAAGTATCCAGCTTCCTTGATGGGTTCTGTGGCTACAATCAAGTGGTCATTGCCCTAGAAGACCAAAAAAAAAAAAGTTTTTGCCACATAATGGAGCATATTTACATTTCGGGTAATGCCATTTTTCGCTTTTCTGATTTCTTCTCATCTTTGTCTTCCTTCTTCAAACGTGCAGCATTTGCAAATTTCTGTTTACTAGTAGATGAGCTCCATTTACCTTTGCCCTTCTGATTAGCCAAGAAAGCTTGATCCGCAACATGCATAATAGACATGTTCTGCCTAGATTGATCTTCTTGCAGCAGAACAGAAACTAACTCTTCAAATGTTAAGGCATTTGGATTGCCTTTCATCATCAAATGAAGAGTAGAAGCAACTCTGATGTAGGGAAGACCATTTAGAATAGTCTTCGCAAGTGAACTGTCAGGAAGGACTTCATTAGCACAAATCAATTGCTCCTTCAAATCCTTGATCTTTTTCT
This sequence comes from Ceratopteris richardii, assembly GCA_020310875.1. Lineage (NCBI taxonomy): Eukaryota > Viridiplantae > Streptophyta > Polypodiopsida > Polypodiales > Pteridaceae > Ceratopteris > Ceratopteris richardii. The sequence goes on from CM035407.1 coordinate 66,151,636, forward strand.
GAAAACTATCCATAGAATCACCTTCATCCATATGCTCAGTCTCCAATTCTTTTCGGATGTAAGCAACACGAGCCTCATTCCTAGCCCGATACAATGTGGTAAGTGTATCCCAAGCATCCTTAGTTGTTCTGCAAGAGCAAATGTGAGGAATAATAGCACGTTTGATAGACAAGGCTATCAATGCAAGTGACTTAGCATCTCTGCCATCCCAATGAATTTGCTCTATAGTAGGTGCAAGAGGAACCATAGCACAAACAAGAATATGCTGAATATCACCATCTTCAATGCCTTTTGCATTAGCTTTAGTAACTGCAGTTGCAAGTGTAATAGGACATTTTTCAACGCCCTGCAGATTATTCCACAATCCTTTTGTGACCAATACATGATGTATCATATAAGCCCACAATGGGTAATTCATACCAACCAACTTATCATCAATAGCCAACATACAAAATACATCACTGCTTTCAGCCATGGCCACTGACTAAAATACCCTGATACAGAAAAATGACTATATCTAAAAAAGTTGAACAGAACTACCTTGACGAGTTCTGCTAAACCTATAGTATACTTTAAGATGCTTATACTGGCGAACCGAAACCTATATATATCTTTTGCACAAAAAGAAAAAATAGCTTGTAAAAGCACTGTGCTAGTGTGATCGAAGGCTGAAATGACCTCAGATCATGATTTCGGCACAATAGAGTGAAGATGTTTTGATCTTCTAATCACCTTGAATATTCTCACCAAATTTTGTGTGATTCTGAGACTGTGAACAGAGAGTTCTCGACAACGCCCAAGATGAAGCGATGACCTGCTGTCATACCAAGTGTTGGAGTTAGATGTCTATGGAAGCACGTGAATAGCACAAGGAAGAAGAAGAAGCTTGGAGCACAACACACAATACTGAATGTATTACCACTAGAATGTACAAAGATTAGTAACCCATTAGGGCAATCGGCGTATGTACAAGCCAAAGGAAAAAACCTCCTAAAGAGGGAAAAATGTGCCCTCGTGGTCCTTGAGTGTTCACACACATCTCTACCTAAATATATCAACAATTTGTGCTCATCAATGTGCCAACTACCTTCCAAAGGCTGATGTGTCATGTATTTAAAGAATTCCTACGTAAAAACTTGGAAGCCTATTTTGATGGTCTATGTGCTGATTGCAACATTAGACAAACACATATATCATATCTGAGACAAATCTTTGACAAATGTCGAGAATATCAGGTGTACTTGAACCCAAAAAAGTGTTTTTTATGGTCAATCAAGGCAAAATTCTAGGACACATAGTGTCAAAGAACGGAATATCCACAGACTAGGATAAAGTTAGAGCTATTGCAAAGCTACCTAGGCCAAAGAATGTCAAGGAAGTATGAGCTTTCATGGGGCACCACAGCTGTTATTGAGGTTTCATTCATATGTATGCAATCATTGCAAAGCCTCTATACACCTTTTTGACTAACTTTGAGTGGACAAAAGAATGTGCAAGCTCCTTTAATGAGCTTAAGTGATGATAGTGTTCAGCACCAATCTTGACGACAATAGATTGTAACAAGCCATTCCATGTTTATCTGGATGCTTTCTGTGTAGATGAAGATAAGCATGCAAAATGATTGCAAATAGCACATGTAGGTGCACTGCATCAACATCACTCCAAACACCAAACCCTACAGACTCTACAAAGATTAGGCATATATTGGCCAACAATGGAAGTAGATGTCCATAGGATGTGCAAGGAATGCTCAATCCCTAGTATTAGACCACCAATGGAACATGCTACACTATATCAAATGCCTTTAGTGCCTTTTTGAGGAAAAAATCTTTCCCTCAAAATATGACATTGGCTAGATGAAAGAGATTAGAACAAGAAGCACTGGACTATGCACTCATTGGAGATAATTTATACAAGCATGGAAGAGATGGGTACCTAAGACTGTGTGTCCATGAGAGAGAATATCTTAAGATCTTAGAAATTGCTCACCAACATGTGGCAAGAGGACATTTTCAACCAGACCACGTGATTGAGGCAATTCTATTCACACATCTTTGGTGGCCAACCCTTCACATGGATGCACATGCCTATGTAAAGTGGTGTGACATTTGTCAATGAACTCAATACCCAATATGTAAGGATGAGATGCCACTGAGACCCATGATGGGCAGACATGCATTCTCTAAATGGGTAATAGACTTTGTTGGTCCTATTAATCCTCTAGCTAAGATTCCACATGTTGAATACATTATCGTTGCCACAAACTATCCCACCAAATGGGTAGAGGTGAAAGCCACCAAGAAGAATGATGCAAAAACCACAGCCAAGTTCTTGTTTGAAAATGTATTTACAAGATATGGTTTGCCAATAGAATTGGTTAGTGATCTTGGTACTCACTTCTTGAATGAGTTCATCAAATACTTGTTACAAGAATTCATGGTTATTCACAAGAAGTCAGCTCCATATCACCCACAAGCCAATGGCGAAGTTGAAAGCATGAACAAGATACTTTGCACTCTGTTGACTAAATTGGAAAATATTAAGTGGTCTGATAGGGACAAATATCTACATCATGTTGTTTGGACATATCGAGTCACTAGATGATATTTGGCCAAAATGCAGTGTTACCCTTAAATTTCTTGATATACATAGCCAAGAAAAGAAAAAAGGCATACTTTGATGCCCATGTGAAGGATAAAGGCTTGAAAGGGGGAGATTTAGTCATAGTAAACACATTGAAGCAACATGCACAGATGTTGGAGAAGCATGGCTATGGACCTATGATGATCAATAGGATCTCCACAAGTGGGGCAGTCTAGTTAGCTACTCTAGAAGGTGACATTCTAGCTAGTTACATCAATGGATGCAAAGTAAAATTATATCAAGAACCTCTCACCAAAGAAATGCTTAGTGGACTAGACACTACAAAGAAACGTAAGGAGTAGGAAAAACAAATTAGAGAAGAAGCACAGTCACAAGCCCTAGAATGCATACAAAAAATGAAATTGAGGAGACAAGAGAGAGAGAGAGAGAAAGAGAGAGATCAACCTAGGTTAGATGTTCACAAAATCCTAGATATCCCATGGCCATGTGCCAAGCCTCATGAGCAATGTCCCCTTGAATAATTGATCAACGTCCTTTTGTGACACTAGAGGTAGAATAAGGAAAGAATGCAAGGACTGTTAGATCCTTGATTTAGGTGTAGCCACTAGTGCAGTGAGACTTTCTTACTGTCAAGAGTTGTAATTAAGTATCAATCCTATAGAATAATATCTCATAGGATTGGGAGGTGTGAAAACCCCTTGCATGGTTAAGGTGGAGCTTCCCATCTACCTTCAAGATGTTCCAATGAGAGTCAAATTGCCAGTGTGTCAAGATGAGGATCTCACCGAACATCGTGTCTTGGGTCAATAATGGATCTATGAACATGCAATCAACCTAAACCTTAGAAGTGGAATTCTTCACGTCTAGGTAAATCAAAACCACATCACAATTGAGTTAGAAAATCAAGCACTCAAGGAACTAGGAAAGGCACCCACACCTGGTCCTTCCAGGAGCACACATGGAGATAATTATGTTATTCTTGTCCAAATTTCTATGGTGCAAAACAAGGCCACTCATGAAGGATTCATAGAAGCGAAAATGGAACTCCCTTCTTTTCCAAAGACAATCCAAGAAAAACAAGCAAGGTAACCCAAGGAGCAGATGAAATAGATAGCCAAGCCGCATGCTTAACAATCGGTGCAAAATAGAATACCTCATGGAGTGAAGCAAATTTGGAGGCACAAGAGTGAGCAATCCTCTTCTCTTGTAACAGGACCCCAAAAATGCACCAAAAGAACAACTCAGTCAAAGACTACAATAAAAGAGCATTCTAGGATTCAACCATGGTGAGTTATCTCCATCTGGATACCTAAGCAGTCAAGGGAGGCAGACCCCAATGCAAGACAAACCTAGGTATCTAAGACCTGCTTGCACACTCAACTTGCCACAACAAATCCTCTAGAGTCAAGGCAACACTCACATGCACTCATTCAATAGGCTCTAAAGCTAAAACATTTCATCACAACAAGAGCACATGCGCATTCACCTAGAACTACTTGGAAATGGGTACTCAAAAAGTCCCAAATTTAGGTGGAATCATCTCTGAACCCCTTAACTATAATTTCTAGCAAAATCTATAATCCCCTAAGGGAAGTTTGGAAAGTTAAGTTAGGTACTAAACAACCTAACTTAACATTATAAATTAATTATACATTCTTAGATGCATTGGGAGTTCACTGCATATCCAGAGTATGCATTTAGGAAGTCAACTAACATTTTAACTCCCATGCACATTCACTCAGGGACACTTGACTAACAACTAACTCACACAAATATCATGTTGATGTTGCAAGGGGAATAAGGTTTCATCTCTTCTCTGTTGCAATACTAATATGATCTTCCCTTCTTCTAGGAGATAAGCCATCAGCAATTACCATCACACTCATGGTTGATACAGCAGCCACCAGTTCGTAGGCAGGGACAAATCAACTAGTAGTCGATATGGAAAACTTGCCTATTGAAGTTGCTGAGGGGTAAGCTGATCAATCAAAATATGTTGTATCGGAAGGGTGTTGCATCGGAGTTTTTTTGAATCCATGTTTTGCTGAATTGGATTTTTAACAAATAGTTAAAATTTAGTTAGGTACCGATGTCGCGTGAGTATATTCATTATATTTTGTTCGTACGAGGGAGAAGGAAGAAGAAGCATCTCTAGGAAGAAGATGAAATAGAAGAAGAAGTATCTTCTCAAGAAGAACAACAGTTTCAGGGATCTCAGGTTGATCGTAGATCTATACTAAAGAAATTTCCTTTGTAGAAGCAAAAATTGATCAATCCATAATGTATTCTCTGTAGTTTCGAAGACTCAATGAAGCATTTTACTTATAATTATTCAGCACAAGTGTGCGAATGTTCTCTATTCTTGTATCATTGTCTTGTTTAGCATTTTCTAAAACTGAAGGTGGTGAATTTGAATTACTGTGCATGCTTATTCACTCTGTGTGATAAAGATCAATGCCAAGTTTATTCTTTGCATGAGTTTTATTAAAGTCAATAGTGATGTGTTGATCATGAACCCCAACACATTTGGCAATCCTACTGCATTAGCTAAAGAAGCAAGAGATGCATCAAAGGAAGAAGAGGAAGATTTAGTAAAGTTTATTATACAAGAGCGCAAGCAAAAGTAGCCAATGTGGAGTCATCTTCTGAATTTCATGATTGGTACGAAGCACAAGAGGAATCTAACCTGAAACTGAAGAGGAGGAAGGAGGAACAAGTGCAGCAGAGGTAAGGCCAATGGGCAAAATACTAGGAGCATTGATCCTGACAGAAGCCATTGCAGGAGGAAGAAGACGACTCTAGTTCGACCCATTTGGAGGGGCGACTGATCAAAGAACTAGGCGTACACCTTAGCCATAGCCAATGGTGCAACCACCTCCAAATCCCAAGGTCAAAGTAGCCCATTTTAGAGGAGGCTCTAAAGAAGATGTTGATTGTCACATTGCTCAATTCAAGATAAAGTGGACAGCCAATGGATATCCATCCATATATGGTGATGACATCAAACTCTAGCAATTTGTAGCTACATTGGAAGGAAGAGCAATGAGCTGGTTTAATCAATATGGTATTTCTCATTTCGCTACATATGATGCATTAAAAACAACATTTTTACAAAGATTTAGGAAAGAAAAAACTTCCTCTGATGTGTTGAGGAAGTTGAGAGCAATTAGACAAAGGACCATGTTAGTAGAAGACTATGCTCAGAATTTTTGAACTTTAATGGAAAGATTACGGGGTAATGAGAGACCTATCGACGAGATGTTGGCAGGTTACTTCCTAAAAGGATTAAGGAGCAACATCAGGAATGCAGCTGCAAGTGTGGATATAGCTAATGGTTTTGATGTATTAGTGCTAGCAGCTGCAAGAGTGGAAAGAAGATTTGGCAGATCAAAAAAGAGACATAGTGATTCTAGTTTAGATGCTGAATCGGATTTAGAAATGGAATCAGAGAAAGGGACAACCGATTTTGATTCTGATACTCAAGAAGAATAAGTGGTGGTGAGAACACACCGCAAATATAAAGGTAAAAAAACTAAAGAGGAAGTCTTCATTAGTAAGTTAAAGAAACATGGATATTCTATAATAGCTCCGAAAGAGAAAAGATTTTGTGAAATTTGTGATATTGACCTTCGGACCCGCAAATAAGAACGTAAAAACAAACAAGGAAGAAATTGTATGATCACAAAAATATCAAATATTGGTAGGAAGCATGTACAAACAAGATACAGAGGGTGTATTAGCTTGTTGTGTTGAGGATGATGAACATAGTAGTTGGTTGCAACAAGCCCATGAAGGATTGCTAGGAAATCACTATTCTAAACAACGAACATTGCAGAATCTAAAATGTTTAGGAATGTATTGGCTTAGCATGGACACAGAAATTCATGAGTGGATTAAGAATTGTCCAATATGCAAGGAAAAACCCCCAGTGGAGCATGCTACCCTTTATCATGTATCATTAATTCCAGATTGGAGTGCTCCATTGGTAGAATTTATGAGATCGGGAACATTACCCAATGAGGCTAGTCTAGCAAGAAAATGAAAAATGGAGCAAGAGGCTAAAGAATATGCCTTAATAGGCGACAACCTATACCAAAGAGGAAAAGATGGTTATTTAAGATTGTACGTTCATGAATCATATTATTTGAAAATCTTAGAAACTGCACACAACGGTGCCATTGGTGGACACTTCGGCCCTGACAGAGTAATCAAGACCATTCTATTCTCAAGAATTTGGTGGCCCACTCTTCATATGGATGCACATACCTATGTGAAGAAATGTCACACATGCCAACGTGCACAATATCCGATAAGAAAAGATGAGATGCCTCTAAGGCCAATGATGGGAGGACATGCATTCTCAAAGTGGGGTATAGACTTCATAGGTCCTATCAAGCCCCCAGCTAGGAATTCCCATGCAGAGGACATTTTTGTAGCCATAAAATTACCTCACAAAGTGGGTGGAAATAAAAGCCACAACCAAGAATGAGGCTCAAGCGATGGCTAAGTTCTTATTCGAGAATGTGTTCACCAGATACAAGTTACCAATAGAGTTAGTAAGTGATAGAGGCCTGCACTTCTTGAATGAAGTTATTGAAAACCTTCTCAAAGAATTTTTGGTAATACATAAGAAGTCTGCCCCCTACCATCCACAAGCTAACAGACAAGCTGAGAGCACAAATAAGATCCTATGTAATGTATTGAAAAAATTGGTAAATAATAAATGCTCTGATTGGGACAAACAACTTCATCATGTTGTTTGGGCTTACTTAGTTTCTTACAAAAGGGTGCTCAATGCCACCCCATTTCAGATGGTCTTTGGACAGAATGTTGTGCTACCATTAGATTTTCTAATCCTAGCATTAAAAAAGCACAAGAGAACGAGTGGAATGGACATGAGTTTTCCTCCAGGATCTTTGATCTAGAATGCTTAGGTGAGACAAGGCTACGAGTGGCAGTAGTCATCTACGCAACAAAGAAAAGACAAAAGGCATACTTTGATGCACACATCAAAGATAAAGGATTGAAAGAGGGATACATAGTGTTGGTTTATACACTAAAGCAGCATGCCCACAAATTGGAGAAACGACACACATCACTACCTAACTATATCAACAAATCCCCTGTGGGAGTGATGCGGTGAACAAGGAGCTGGCACTCATGTATAAGGAAGTGCCAAGATATGTGGAATCAATCCACAAAAGGAAGTAAGCCCAAAGCTTTGTAGAAAGCCTCAAACTTCTCCCTAGGTAGATCCTTTGTGAAAAGGTCTGCAATGTTCTCATGCATGGGCACATATGCCAAGCTGATCTCTCTAGTAGAGAACCTCTTCCTGACATAATGATAATGCATCTCAATGTGCTTAGTGCGAGCATGGAACACAAGGTTCCTCACAACTGCCAATGTGCTCTGATTGTCAGTGAAGATGGTGGTGGTAGAAGATTAACCAACACCCAAATCCACCATAAGGCATCTGAGCCACACACACTCAATAGTTGCTATGAAATCTACCTTATACTCAGCCTCACAACTCGAAGTGGCCACAATAGGCTGCTTCTTCCTCAACCAAGATATACACGAGCTACCAATCATGAAGCAAAGGCCACTAGTGGACACACAAGTGTCATAGCAACCACCCTAGTCATAGTTAGAAAAAGCATGTAAATTTGGGGATAGTGAACCCCCCTTGGGATAAAAAAATCCAAGTAGCTGGGTACCACTTAAGTAGCAAAAGATGCGCTTAACTGCCTGCCAATGTTTGACTCTTGGGCAATGTATAAACCTACTCATCTGTGAGACAACAAATTGAATATCTAGATAAGTAATGCATAAGTAAATCAAGCATCCAACAGCCTACTGATAGAGAACAACATCAAATGCATCTCCAGCATCATGAACTCAATTGTAAACATGTCTTCATAGGAATGGCAATAGGTTTGCAGTCTTTAAGGCCAAAATGCTACAATAATGTGTCAATATATTTTGTTTGACACAAATTTATTCCACACTCAACTTGCATAAACTAAATGCCCAAATAATGATGCAAATGCCCTAAATGAGACATCTCAAATGAGGCATGCAAATCAGCCTTAAAATGAGCAATATGCTTCTCATGAGGACCAATGAGTAACATGTCATCATTATACACAACAATGATCAAAAGCACATCATTAGCATGCTTAACATATAAGGTTCTCTCTGTTGGACTGTTCTCAAAACCATGTGCAATCAGATAGGCATGTATCTTTTCATACCAAGCACGTGGTGCTTGCTTTTAACCATATAAAGCCCTCTTTAACTTGCTTACTTGTTTTTCATGCCCTTTTTGCACAAAGCCACGGGGTTGGAAAACATACACTTCTCCATGCAACTCATCGTTCAGAAATGTAGTTTGAATGTCCAACTGATGTACAATCCAACCAAGATGAGCTACAAGTGCACAAATGCTATGAACAATATTCATTCGGCATGTAGGTGCAAAGGTCTCATCAAAATAAATGCCTCTTTCTTGCAAATAACCCTTTGCAACAAGCCTAGCCTTATACTTGTCAACTGTTCCATTAGGGTTATGCTTCACCTCGTATACCCACTTAGTGCCAATGGCCTTCTTACTAGGAGGGAACTCACATAAAGATCAAGTACCATTTTTCATGATAGCATCATATTCAAATTGCATAACATCCATCTAATTTTTAGAATTTTGTGCTTCATCAAATGAAACAAGCTCATTCTCATCACAGAGACTAGAGGTAGCAGCATAGCAATCTGATGCAAAAGAGGCACTATGAGAGCATGAACGAGTATGGTATGACAGAGGTGCATCTAATTTACTCTCATGCAAAGTCTGCACTAGCCATTTTGGCATAGTTTTTGCCTCCTCAATATCAACTCTCTCATCAACAAGTGCATCATGTAAATCTGCATTAAAAATGGAATGATCTACATCATCACATGAAACTTGTGAAGGTTGAGAGGTTGCCTCATTAGAACTAGCATTAGACTATCCACCTATAAAAAGAGGTAGCAAAGTGTCATACATGTCTTTGGGGCTAAGTGATGTCTCCTTAGTACATGAAAGTACTAGTTGAATAGGATCTTCAACAAAACTAACATCATGGCTAACCAAAATGCATTTAGTTTATGGATTATATAGATAATAGCCTTTGCTTTTTGAATTGTACCCAACAAAAATACATTTCACTGCTTTATCATCCAATTTTCTGCAATATTGTTGAGGCAGTAATGCATATGCCAAACAAGCAAAAACACATAGATGAGCAACAGATGGCTTGGGACCTGAAGCTATGTATTAGAGATGAGGTGTTGTGCCTGATGCCACTCTTAGAAAATTCAATGATGAAGTCTTCCAATAGTTGGTCAATGTTTTTGAATTGCCTCTAGTGAAGTGTTTGAAACCAAGTCGAGGCAGTTTTCTTGAGAGTTAGGGAAAAGGCATTGTATTGAGTGAACAAGTATTCAACTTGTTCAGCTCTCAAAACTTTCCTAAACTCTGCTACCTGGTTGTACGGGTCTCTTGTGCCATTGAAGCAGTTCTTCATGGACTTAACCAATTGTGTAGGCCTCAATATCCTAGGATGTTCTCTAGGCCTTGGTAGAGGGAACTCATCCATGCCTCTTTGAAGTCTTGGGCCTCTATGCCTCTCATTATCCATTCTAGTTGTTTCTGCTCTAGTTCTTTCTCTTCCATGTGCAAAACTTACTTAAGGTTTGTCTCTACTCTTTTCCTTCTTAGTTCCACGAGCTTGGGATGTTCTAGCTCCTTGTTGACCAAAAGAGACATTTGATCTTGGTTGGGGAAATACAAATTCACCCTTCCAAGTGTAGCCATGCCTACCACAAAGACTCTCTCTAAAGTGTTGTCTAAGTAGGACCACTTTCCTTGGTGTATCAGGATCTTTAAATTCAGATATGGTGATTATCCCAAATTTGTTAGGCTTCTTGGGTTTATATCTCTAGAATGCCTCGTCTATTTCTCTATTAAATAATAACTCTATGATCTTATTATCTTGGGGGATCCACTATGGGGTGATCACTCTAGTCAAGACTGATTTACCTCTTGGAGTCCTAAGTTCTCCTCCTATGTGTCCTTGTTCTAGGATTACCTTGCAGTGCAATTTCTTCACTTCACTCGAGCCTGCCCCTACAGGGAATACTACCATATGCACCAAAAACTCCTCTTATCCTATCATGCAAGTTGGTAAGATCATTTTGGCTATTGCTGATGGTAGTTCTTTTACCTTGTCAGATGCTTTATTTGTGCCAGGGATCAAGAAGAATCTATTATCTATTTCAACTTTAGTCTAGACTGGCTTGGTTGTGAAATTTATTGATGATAGATGTACAATTCAAGATCTGTCAAATGGCAATGTCATTATTGCTTCTAACATGTTATGTCATGGTTTGTATAAGCTCGTAGACTATGAAAAATCTTTGAATGATTCAGCATGTGCAATTAATGATTCTTAGGCTATGTCAGATGCAAAGCTTTGGCATGCATGCTTTGATCATTTGAATTTTGCTAGTTTGCTATGCCTTTAGAAATCTGAAATGGTGTCCTCTTTGCCTAAACTTGAGGCACCTGAAATGCTATATTTTGGGCAAAATGCAGCGTTCCTCCTTCCCAAAAGATGGTTCAATTTGAGCTAGTCAGGAATTGTAGCTTGTACACAATGATGTTTGTGGTCCTATGCAAACACCTTCCTTTGAGAACTATCTTTACTTCATGACTTTCATTGATGATTTTCTAGGCATGCATGGGTATATCCATTGAAAGCAAAGTCAGAAGTGTTTTTGCTTCAAATAGTTTTTGGTTTTGTATTAGCACGTAAAAGGGGCACCCTCCGTTCTAATTAGGGGGAATTTATGTCTTCTGATTTTAATGCATTTTGGGCTGAACATGGCATAAAACATGAGTGTACAGTGCCATATACACCTCAGCAGAATGGAGTTGCTAAACAGAAGAACAAGTCACTCATGGAGATGTCGAGGTGCATGGTCAAGAGTCAGGCTTTACCACATAATTTTTGGCTTGAGGTTGTTATGTGTGCAACATATGTACTTAACAAGTGTCCCACTAAAGCATTGCAGTCTATCAATCCATATGAGGCTTGGCATGGTTGCAAGCCATGTGTTGCTCACCTCCATGTTTTTGGTTGGCTAGCATATACACTAGTGCCTGAACAACAACGCATGAAATTGGATGATAAAGCAATGAAATGTATTTTTGTTAGGTACAGTTTTGAAAGCAAAGGCTATCATCTATATCATCCATAGACTAAAACATTGTGGTTAGCCATGATGTTGTTTTTGTGGAAGATGTTATTCAACCATTAATTTCATGGGGCCGGAGCAGACTTTGCATGATAGCAAATTAGATGCACCTCTCTCATATCATACTTGTTATGGCTCTCATAGTACCTCTTTTGCATTAGATTGCTATGTTATGGCTGCCTCCAATCTCTGTGATAAAAGTGATCCTGTTTCATTTGATGAAGCACAAAATTCAAAAAATTGGATGGCTGTTATGCAATCTAAATATGATGCTATAATGAGTAATGATACATGGCCTTTATGTGACTTGCCTCCTGGCAAGAAGGCCATTGGCACTAAGTGGGTATAGAAGATGAAGCATAAGCTTGATGGAACAATTGACAGGTATAAGACTAGGCTTGTTGCAAAGGGTTATGCTCAAGAAAGAGGCATTGATTTTGATGATACCTTTGCTTCTACTTGCCAAATGACTACTGTTCGTAGCATCTGTGCACTTTTAGCTCATCATGGTCGGAATGTAAATCAGTTGTACATTAAACCTACATTTCTAAATGGTGATTTGCATGAAGAAGTGTTTTTCAGCCCCATGGCTTTGTGCAGAAAGGGCTTGAAAACAAAGTGTGCAAGGTTGAAGAAGGCATTATATGGTTTTAAAGCAAGCACCACATGCTTGGTATGAAAAGATACATGCCTATCTAATTGCATATGGTTTTGAGAACAATCCAACTGAGAGCACTTTATATGTTAAGCATGCAAATGATGTGCTTTTGATAACTGTTGTCTATGTTGATGAAATGCTGCTCACTTGTCCTCATGAGAAGCATATTGCTGATTCTAAGGCTGATTTGCATGCCTCATTTGAGATGTTAGATTTGGGGCATTTGCATCATTATTTGGGCATTCAGTTTATGCAAGTTGATGGCAAAATAGCTTTGTGTCAAACCATATATATTGACACATTATTGCAATGTTTTAGCCTTGAAGACTACAAAACTATTACCACTCTTATGGAGAAATGTTTATGATTGAGTCTTAATGATGCTAGAGATGCATTTGATGATGTTCTCTAACAATAGGCTATTGGATGCTTGATTTACTTATGCATTACTTGACTAGATATTCAATTTGATATCTCATAGATGAGGAGGTTTATGCATTGCTTAGGTGTCAAGCATTGGCATGTGGTTAAGTGCATCTTTCACTACTTGAGTGGCACTCGGCTACTTGGATTGTTTTATCCCAAGGGGGGATGACTATTGCCAGACTTACATGGTTTTTTTTACTCTAACTGGGTTGGTTGCTATGACACTCATGTGTCCACCAGTGGTTTTTTCTTCATGCTTGGTAGCTCATGCATTTTTTGGTTGAGCAAGAAGTAGCCTACTCTCGCCACTTCTAGTTGTGAGGATGAGTATAGGGTAGCTTTCACAGTGATTGTTGAGTGTGTATGGCTCAGATGCCTTATGGCTGATTTGGGTGTTGATGAGTCTTCTGCTACCACCATCTTCACTGATAGTCACAACTAATTGGCAGTTGGGAGGAACCTTGTGTTCCATGCTCGTACTAAGCACATTGAGGTGCACTATCATTATGTCAGGGAGAGGTTGTCTGCTGGAGAGATCAGTTTGGCATATGTTCCCACACAGGAGAACATTGGAGACCTTTTCACAAAGGCTCTGCCTAGGGAGAAGTTTGAAACTTTTTTGCAAAGCTTTGGGCTTAATTCCTTTTTTGGATTGATTCCACCTATCTTGGCACTTACTTATACATGAGTGCCAGCTCCTTGTTCACCGCATCACTCCCAAGTGGGATTTGTTGATATATTTAGGTAGTGATGTGTGTGAACACACTAGGACCATTAGGGCACTTTTTTCCCTTGTTAGGAGTTTTTTTCCCCCTATCTTGTATATATGCATATAACCCTAAGGGGTCACTTATCTTTGTACATTCTAGTGGTAATACATTCACTATTGTGTGTTGTGCACCAAGCTTCTTCTTCTTCCTTGTCTTGTTCACATGCTTTTGCATACCTCAAACTCCAACAAATCTTGGAATGCGTGCCTTATTCTTAAGCAGTGATTATGGCCTTCACCACCTTAAGTAGCTTCTGGTCATTACTCTACATTTGTTGGAGTGCAACATCACATTCTTTTATCTTGTTTTGAGCATGTTGGAGTTTGTGTCACAAAAGCTCCAATTTTTGCTCAATCGATACCCTGGGTAGGGGTGATGTACGAAAATCCTCAATATTATGGGTAGGGTCCATGTCCTTATATAGAATCAAAACCTAGGAGTGGACTAGACGATCTAGACGGATGCCAAATCATGAACGGATGCTATGAATCACAACAGGATATCAAGAAAGCACCTCCACAGATGCACCTTGGCTCTGATACCATTGTTGATTGGATCTCACAGATGGAGGCATGCAGAGGATAGTACAAAAATGAAATCTCACAAAAGCATAAATATAATGGATAGAGAAAAGAGATAGGACACAAGATTGGGTTGAATCTCCCCCCACATACTCTGATGAATGAGTCTATTAGAGTACGTGTATTTATAGGTATTTCTCATTATGTCTTGAATAGAAGATACATGAGGAGGCACTTCGAAAAGCGTGCATTTATGAAAATTTACTTTATTTACAAAATCATTGCTTTATAAGCGATCTACTATTTTTACAAAAATGTCACTTTCTAAAGTGATCTATTATTTTTACAAAAAATATCTATAATACTATCTTTTAACTATCTTCAAAAATATCTGAATGCGTCCATGTGCATTCACACCCTCATGTGTCTTCACCTACTAAATCAAAACACAAGTCACATTAAAAACCTCAAGACATTAAAATCCATATAATATTCCATTATTCCATAAGGTAGAACATTCTTACGCTCTTGTACCCACACATTTACATAGGATATCCTTCTCACAAACATTCAAGCACATGTAGGGTTTCAAAACACATTCAAGGTTGTAGGTACCTAGACACATACATATTGATCCACTAGCATAGGTAAGGTTGCATGTACACATATATTTCAGGCACTTAAGGTAAATGCATAGGATATCTCACATATGCACATGGTATCTCACATTCATTTGTTTCACAACACATAAAACTAAAGGATTCAAATAAAGATGCAAATGTGCATTCAATAGTAGGTGCAAACAACAAAACAAGATTCAATTATAAGCTCCCGATCAATGCACATGTTTGTCTTATTTAGCCTACAAGTACTCAAGAGAGAGGTCAATCAAATTAGAAAATGACATAAAACATGTTTCTAAAAGATTAAAGATCACCACTTTTGAAGAAAATTTTAAACTTTCTTAAATGCCAATTAGAGTGATAAAATCCTTCCGAGAATGTATGGTTACACCACTCTCAAAATGCCAAAAGTAAGAGTCCACTATCAGAATAAAATGCTCATGTGAAGATGGATCATAGTTGCAATGAGTGGTAAATGCAAGTTCTTCATTCTAAACAAAATTAGTAGGCTTAGTTTTAGGTGTAGAGGCCTCTGCAACAACCATTCTAGTCTCTTTCTTCTTTGCCTCCTTTGCAACCAATTTGATATCTCTTAATGATATGATCATTTTCCTTAGAATACTTGATTTTTTCTTTTTTTGATTTTCTATTTCTTGTCATCTTATCTTCCTCTTTTAACTGTGCAACATTAGTAAATATTTTTTATACTACTAGACAAGATCAATTTACCTTTCCCCTTCTAACTAACTAAGAAAGTCTGAGCTACAATACACATAATTGACCTATTTTGTCTAGATTGATATTTCTATAGAAAAATAGAGACTAAATCATCTAAGGAATTTTGATTTTCTTTCATCATCAGAAGAAGAGTAGAAACAAAACTTTGATAAGAATATAAAAGACCATTAAGAACAATCGACAAAGGTGAACTATCTAATAAGATTTCATGTGCAAGAGTCAAGTGCTCTTTCAAATTTTTTATCTTTGTTAGAATATTGTCCATTGAATCTCCTTCATTCATATTCTTACTCTCCAATTTTGTTTTGAAGATAAGAAACATGAGCCTCATTTCTTACCTAGCATAATATGGAAATAGCATCCCAAGAATCTTTGGTTGTTCAACATGAGCCAATGTGAGGGATAATGGTGTATTTGACAGAAAAATCTATCAATTCATGTGCTTGTGCATAAGACCAAGAACATGAAGATCATCATCTTCAAAACCACTTGCATCACTTCTTGTTATAATACCTGCAAGTGTAGGAGGATGTATTTCAACACCTTGCACAATAATCCAAACCCCCCCCTTTTTTTTTTACAAATACACGATGCATCATGTATGCCCACAATGAGTAGCTAGAACCACCCATCGTATCCTCAACAACCAACATGCCAAATACATCATTGATTTTTTCCATGGATAGTGACTATAACCTGATGTACAAACTTGATTATTTCTCAAAAACACTGAACAAAAATACCCAATTGAGCTCTGCTATAACTATTGCAAAAATTGATTTTCTTGTACTAGTGAACCTAAAATTGTATATATCTTTGGCACAAAAGTACATCTCTTTTATTATAGTTGCTATGATAGAGCATTCAAAAGCCAAAACAAGCTCAAACCAGCTTTTGGACACCATAGAACAAAGTAGTTTTGAACTACTAATGAGCCTTAGTATGTTGAACAAATTTCATGTGATTCTCAAATAGTGACAAAAAGGGTATCGAGGATTCTCTATAGAAAGTAATAGCCGAGTTTGATACAAATTGGTGGAGTTCAAAGATTATGGAAGCATGCAAATAACATGGCAAAGAAGAAGATGCTTGAGCACAACACTGAGTGTATT
The DNA here is from genome assembly GCA_020310875.1 of Ceratopteris richardii. Classification (NCBI taxonomy): domain Eukaryota; kingdom Viridiplantae; phylum Streptophyta; class Polypodiopsida; order Polypodiales; family Pteridaceae; genus Ceratopteris; species Ceratopteris richardii. Next base: position 66,168,379 of record CM035407.1, read on the forward strand.
AATACATGAATGTTCAAAAGGTAAGTAACCAACTAAGGCTATTGGCATATATAAAACGCAAGGGGAAAAACATCCTAAAGATGGAAAAAGTTCCCAATATACCTACATGTGTGCATACACATCAATATCAAAATATATCAACATCCATTATGTATTTTTCTAGTGTAATGAAAAGAGCTAGTTGTTATGCCTTCTTACATGTATGAGCTTCAATTACAAGCTTGAAGTGCATGTTATGGAGGCTTCCAAGTCTATCACTAGTTATCTATCGTAGTCAGAAAGCAAAACTATAGAGAAATGCCATTTTACTTTGCGACAATCAATTGATTGTACTGGTCATTGACTAGTCGGATTGATTGATCACATTTCATCAATGCTATTGCAATCAAATGATCCTAATTATTTGGTTTGTTTAACCATGCTAATAATGATTGATTGTCCTCAATGTTGACCTATTGTACGTGTTGATTAACCATACCTTGATTTTCATTTGTGCTCAGTCACATACCCATTGACCGGAAGTACCCATTGAGGAAGGTAGCTCAAAAGACTAGGCCTTAAGTGGTTCTAACTTGGGATGATATGATGGTCTAGTTGATGCTCCTAAAAAGGTTTCCTCCCTCCCATTGCCATTCCAGGTCACATGGGTAGAGTATACCCTAGAGATTGAGCAAATGCTTCTGATGGGACCACTAATGGATAAAAATAGTCTTTGCATAGTGCAAAAAGAGGAAAATAAAAGACTCAAAGAAATAAAAAGAGAAAGGGAAAGCTAAGGAAAACAAGGTCTCATACTAGAGAAGTAATTCAAATTGGCAGATCGCCCAAAGGGATTTAATTTTGTTCAAGGTTCATTTGACTCCAAAGAGGAAAACTCCCAACATGAGTATTTTACTAGTAAAAAAAAATTGAAGAAGGATAGCTCCATTATTGGCTCAATAGTTTCGAGCATGTTTGCAAAGAGGGCAAGTGGGTCCAAAGGCAAGACACCATTTTCTAACATGGAAGGATCATAGTTAAGGGAAAATTAATAGTAGAACCACCTTTAATGCAGTAGGCATGAAGAAGAAAGAAGAGACCTAAGACAAGAAAGAAAATCCAATCTTTTAATGTTCAAGGTTTCACAGATCCCTTTAGGGTGGTGGTGTCATTCTAGCACAATGTTGAGTACCAATATGAGGAGATCCACCTTATAAATATCAATCCACAGAGATGTGAGGAATGGTATGAAGACCATGAGTAGGTGAAGGCACAAGTGCATGAGTGAGAAGCACACAAGCATGCATACACATACACACACACACATGACAAGAAAAAAGAGAGGAACAATGGAAGGATTCTATTAAAAAAGAACTCTGTTACAAAAGCTTCAATCTAGAACAAGCTAACCTAAAAAATGAGCTCTCTAGCTCTTTTTATAATTTTTTGACTAGTTTTGGCCCTGTCCAGACCTAGTGTCTGATCTAGTTAAGAATTAGGTTCTAGGGCTTATTTGAGGGCTCAAACGGAGTCTAAAAATTATGAAAATTGGTAGGTGGATACTTCTAATAATCCTCAAGCTTGAGGACTCTTTGTCGTGAACAAAATGGAGTTGCAAAAATGTGAAATCATATTTACAATGGTTTTTAGCGATCAAAATCACTGCTTTATAGGGATTTCTTTTGAAAATTTGACATATACTTCTTGGAGCTCCCTACGTGCTCCCTCTTCTTGTGTCTCCACTTCTTTGACGTGTTCCTTCACCTTGTGCTTGACCTTGAGTGTCAACACTTGTCAAAACTCCCGCCTCTCAAGTCTATCGTCCTTGACATACCCTTGTTGGAGTGGGTGTTCCATGTACTACTTTGACGGGTAGTGTCCATCATGTATCAACAAGAGTAGTCTATCTTTCCAATGTAGCAGGGTCCGTTGTCCGGCTCTTCATTTTTTCACTACTAGCCTTTGCAAGTTTTAGTCCCTTTGTATGTACTTCTTCCTTGGATACCAGTACGATGGTGTATTTGTGAGCTTTCGAAAATTGCTAGGTGCTCAAAAGAGGTTGTCAATGTTAATTTTGAGCAGCTGCCAATTGTGAATTGTTGGCCTTTGTATGAAGAACTTTGATTATAGGTCCTTTGGTTTCCTCCTTGGTAGAAATATCTAGCATAGTGACCAATCCTTTCACATATGTAACACCCTTCTCCATCTTGATTCATGTTTTGTTGATGCCTTCGTCCTCTTCCTCTTGTTCTTCCTCTACCTCTTTGTGATGAGGTTCCTTGGCCATGTCCTTAATTGCTTGAATATTGTTGCATTCCTCCAAACCTTCCTTTGTGCTTTCTTTGTCCTTGTCTTCCTTTGCCCCTTTGATTAATTCATAAAAGACTTGTGCATCCTTGCTTTTGGTTGAGCTTCTATCTATTCTCATTTATTATGTGACCATCAAAGCAACTAGTTGCGCAAAATCAAGGAGATTATCCCTTACATATATTGATGTGGTAAAGAGTTTCCACTTTTCATCACCCATCAAACCATTGAGAGTATAAGCCACAAGATTATCATCATCTATGTTGCTTCCAATGGATCCCAATGCATCTGACAATTCCTTGACCTTAAGTATGTAGTCATTTATTCTACTCCCTGAGCTTTTACTAAGGTTGTTTGTCAGACATTGATCCACAGGGATCAGTGCATGTGATCCACAGGGATCAGTCTATTTAATCCACAGGGATCAATCCATGTGTGTGAGGGACAAGGGCCAGCTAGCCAAGGTCCCAAGCTTGGGGGATACTGTTGGAGATAGACGTCTTCGGAAGCACGCGAACAGCACAAGGAAGAAGAAGAAGCTTGGAGCACAACACACAAGACTGAATGTATTACTAGAGAATGTACAAAGATAAGTAGCCCATTAGGGCAATCGGCGTATATACAAGCCGGGGGCAAAAAAACTCCTAAAGAGGGAAAAAAGTGCCCCGGCGGTCCTAGAGTGTTCACACACATCACTACCTAAATATATCAACAAATCCCCCCTGGGAGTGATGCGGTGAACAAGGAGCTGGCACTCATGTATAAGGAAGTGCCAAGCTATGTGGAAATCACTCCACAAAAGGAAGTAAGCCCAAAGCTTTGCGGAAAGCTTCAAACTTCTCCCTAGGCAGAGCCTTCGTGAAAAGGTCTGCAATGTTCTCCTGCGTGGGCACATATGCCAAGCTGATCTCCCCAGCAAAGAACCTCTCCCTGACATAGTGATAATGCACCTCAATGTGCTTAGTGCGAGCATGGAACACAGGGTTCCTCGCAACTGCCAATGCGCTCTGACTGTCAGTGAAGATGGTGGTGGCAGAAGACTGGCCAACACCCAAATCAGCCATAAGGCGTCTGAGCCACACACACTCAACAGTCGCTGTGAAAGCTGCCCTATACTCAGCCTCACAACTGGAAGTGGCCACAGTAGGCTGCTTCTTGCTCAACCAAGATATACATGAGCTACCAAGCATGAAGCAAAAACCACTGGTGGACACACGAGTGTCATAGCAACCAGCCCAATCTGAGTCAGAAAAAGCATGCAAATCTGGCGGTAGTGATCCCCCCTTGGGAGAAAACAACCCAAGTAGCCGAGTACCACTCAAGTAGCGAAAGATGCGCTTAACCGCTTTCCAATGCGTGACTCCTGGGCAATGCATAAACCTGCTCATCTGTGAGACAGCAAACTGAATATCTGGCCGAGTAATGCATAAGTAAATCAAGCATCCAACAGCCTGCTGATAGAGAACAGCATCAAATGCATCTCCAGCATCATGAAGACTCAATCGTAAACCCGTCTCCATAGGAGTGGCAATAGGCTTACAGTCTTCAAGGCCAAAACGCTGCAATAATGTGTCAATATATTTCGTTTGACACAAAGCCATTCCACCATCAACATGCATAAACTGAATGCCCAAATAGTGATGCAAATGCCCCAAATCAAACATCTCAAATGAGGCATGCAAATCAGCCTTAAAATCAGCAATATGTGTCTCAATAGGACCAGTGAGCAGCATGTCATCAACATAGACAACAATGATCAGAAGCACATCATTAGCACGCTTAACATATAAGGTGCTTTCAGTTGGACTATTCTCAAAACCATGTGCAATCAGATAGGCATGTATCTTCTCATACCAAGCACGTGGTGCTTGCTTTAAATCATATAATGCCTTCTTTAACCTGCAAACCTGGTTTTCATGCCCTTTCTGCACAAAGCCACGGGGCTGAAAAACATACACTTCTTCATGCAAGTCACCATTCAGAAATGCTGTTTTAATGTCCAATTGATGTACATTCCAACCATGATGGGCTGCAAGTGCACAAATGCTGCGAGCAGTAGTCATACGGCATGTAGGTGCAAAGGTCTCATCAAAATCAATGCCTCTTTCCTGTGCATAACCCTTTGCAACAAGCCTAGCCTTATACCTGTCAACTGTACCATCAGGTTTACGCTTTAGCTTGTATACCCACTTAGTGCCAATGGCCTTCTTGCCAGGAGGCAAGTCACATAAAGACCATGTACCATTCTTCATTATAGCATCATATTCAAATTGCATAGCAGCCATCCAATTTTCTGAATTTTGTGCTTCATCAAAAGAAACAGACTCATTCTCATCACAGAGACTAGATGCAGCCATAGCATAGCAATCTGATGCAAAGGAGGCACTATGAGAGCCTGAACGAGTACGATATGACAAAGGTGCATCTAATTTGCTGTCACGCAAAGTCTGCACCAGCCATTTTGGCATAGTTTTTGCCTGCTCAATATCAGCTCTCTCATCAACAAGTGCATCATGTAAATCTGCATCAGAAATGGAATGATCTGCATCATCATATGAAACCTGCAAAGGTTGAGAAGTTGCCTCATTAGGACCAGCACTAGCTTGTCCACCTGTAAAAAGAGGCATCAAAGTATCATACATGTCTTTGGAGCTAACAGATGTCTCCTTAGTACATGAAAGCAATGGCTGAATAGCATCTTCCACAAAGACAACATCACGGCTAACCAGAATGCGTTTAGTCTGTGGATGATACAGACGATAGCCTTTACTTTCAGAACTGTACCCAACAAAAATACATTTTACTGCCTTATCATCCAATTTTCTGCGATGTTGTTCAGGCACTAATGCATATGCCAAACAACCAAAAACACGCAGATGAGCAACAGATGGCTTGCGTTCATGCCAAGCCTCATATGGAGTGATAGACTGCAACGCTTTAGTGGGACACCTGTTCAGTACATAGGCTGCACACATGACAGCCTCAAGCCAGAAACTATGTGGTAAAGCCTGACTTTTGACCATGCACCTCGCCATCTCCATGAGTGACCTGTTCTTTCGTTCAGCAACTCCATTCTGTTGAGGTGTATACGGCACTGTACACTAGTGTTTTATCCCACGTTCAGCCAGAAATGCATTAAAATCTGAAGACATATATTCCCCCCCTCGATCAGAACGGAGGGTGCCCATTTTACATGCTGACAGATTTTTAGCCAAAACCAAAAACTGTTTGAAGCACATGAACACTTCGGACTTAGCTTTGAGTGGATATACCCATGCATGCCTGGAAAAATCATCAATGAAAGTCACGAAGTAAAGGTAATTTCCAAAAGAGGGTGTCTGCATAGGACCACAGACATCACTATGTACAAGCTGCAATTTCTGCGTAGCCCGAACTGAACCATCTTTTGGAAAGGAAGAACGCTGCATTTTGCCCAAAATACAGCCTTCACAAACATGTTTTCCAGGTGCCTCAAGTTTGGGCAAAGAGGACACCATTTCAGATTTCTGCAGGCGTGACAAACTAGCAAAATTCAGATGACCAAATCGTGCATGCCAAAGCTTTGCATCTGACATAGCCTGAGAATCATGAACTGCACATGCCGAATCATTCACAGATCTTTCATAGTCTATGAGCTTATATAGCCCACGACATAAAATGCCAGAAGCAATAATCACATCGCCCTTTGAGAGATCATGGACTGTACACCTGTCATCAACAAATTTCACAACCAAGCCAATCTTGGCTAATGCAGAAACTGATAACAGGTTCTTTTTTATCCCTGGCACAAATAAAGCATCTGACAAAGTGAAAGAACTACCATCAGCAGTAGTCAGAATGATCTTACCAACTCCCATAACAGGATAAGAGGAGTTATTGGCGCATGTGACAGTATTCCCTGTAGGGGCAGGCTCGAGTGAAGAGAAGAAACTGCGCTGTGAGGTAATATGTTTGGTCGCCCCACTGTCAAAGTACCAAACATCTGAGTCTACTGCAGACATGCACTGATCATGAGAAGATGGGTCAAAACTGCAGACAGTAGTAAACGCCCATTCTTCTTCCTGCACAAGATTTGCAGACTCTATTTTCGGTGTAGAGGCCTCTGTAACAACCATTCCAGCCTCTTTCTTCTTTGCCTCTTTAGCAGCCAGTTTTGGACAGTTCTTTATAATATGATCATTTCCTTTACAGTACTTGCAGAACAATTTCTGCTTTTCTGATTTCTTTTCATCTTTATCCTGGTTCTTCGATTGTGCAGCATTTGCAGATTTCTGCTTACTAGTAGAAGAGCTCCATTTTCCTTTGCCCTTCTGACTAGCCAGGAAAGCTTGATCTGCAACACGCATAATGGACCTGTTCTGCCTGGACTGATCTTCCTGCAACAGAACAGAGACTAATTCCTCAAATGACAAGGCATTCGGATTGCCTTTCATCATCAACCGAAGAGTAGAGGCAAAACTCTGATATGAATCAGGAAGACCATTCAGAACGGTCTGCACAAGTGAACTATCTGGTATAACCTCATCAGCAGAAATCAATTGTTCCTTCAGGTCTTTGATCTTTGTAAGAAAACTGTCCATAGAATCACCTTCATTCATGTGCTCACTCTCCAACTGTTTTCGGAGGTAAGCAACACGAGCCTCATTCCTAGCCTGGTACAAAGTGGTAAGTGTATCCCAAGCATCCTTTGCTGTTCTGCAAGAGCAAATGTGAGGAATAATGGCACGTTTGACAGACAAGGCTATCAATGCATGTGCCTGGGCATCTCTGCCATCCCAACAAATCTGCTCTGCAGTAGGTGCAATAGAAACAGCAGCACGAACAGGAATCTGCGGAATATCATCTTCGACACCATCTTCATCAGCTCCAACACCTGTATTTGCAGTACCTATCGTTACAGGTGTAACAGGACGTCTTTCAACACCCTGCACAATGTTCCACAATCCTTTTGCAACCAGTACATGTCGCATCATATAAGCCCATAATGGGTAGTTGGTACCATCCAACTTATCCTCAACAGCCAACATACGGAATACATCACTGCTTTCAGCCATGGCCAGTGACTAAAATACCTTGATGCAGAAAATTGACTGTATCTCAAAAAGTTGAACAGAACTGCCCAGACGAGTTCTGCTAGACCTGTAGCAGACTTTGAGACGCTTAAACTGGCGAACAGAAACTGGTATATACCTTTGGCACAAAAGGACGAAATAGCCTGCACAAGCACTGCGATAGTGTGTTCAGAGGCCGAAACGAGCTCAGATCGCGATTTCGGCACCACAAAGCGAAGCGGTTTTGATCTGGGAAACACCCTGAGTATGCTCACCAAATTTCATGCGAATCTGAGACTGCAAACGGAGGAGTGTCGACGGCGCCCTAGAAGAAGCGATGACCTGCTCTGATACCAATTGTTGGAGATAGACGTCTGCGGAAGCACGCGAACAGCACAAGGAAGAAGAAGAAGCTTGGAGCACAACACACAAGACTGAATGTATTACTAGAGAATGTACAAAGATAAGTAGCCCATTAGGGCAATCGGCGTATATACAAGCCGGGGGAAAAAAACCTCCTAAAGAGGGAAAAAAGTGCCCCGGCGGTCCTAGAGTGTTCACACACATCACTACCTAAATATATCAACAGATACCCTAAGGTACTTTGGTAGTAATGGAAATTGTTTTGGTAGTAATGGGAATAAGTGTTGCATGATGGCCACATGTTCACACGACTATTCCAGATCATTACTATTTTTTGAGTATACCGTTGCTATTTTTAGAGTACAAGAGGGTATATATAGATGGGAGGTGAGTCACACACATCATTCAAGTCTTTTTCTAATGCACAGTTCTATGTGTATAGAATAAAGTAGTTTATTTCACAAGAATTATAGACTTCAGATTTTGGAATAAAAAGGGCAAATCAAGTTTGATTAGAATGCCATAGCTAGAAATAGTACAAGCAAAGTCATGTAAGAACTTCCTCAATTTGGAAGTTAAGACATAGACTTTAAAGTTAAAAGGAATCATATCTTGATTCTCTAACAGTTTAATATGGGTAGATCTGGTAGTTCTATCTATCTATTTACCTAGAATGAAGGATAGAGATCCTAGTTATTAAGCAAACAAGGCAAGTATGTAGGCCAAGAACTCTTGAATGGCCAAGATACACAAAAAGGCAAGGTTTATAGCGAACAAGCAAGGCAAGTCTGTGGGTCAGATATTCAAGAGTGGCCAAGCTATACAGTAAGGCAAGGTTTGCAAAGAGTAAACAAGGCAAGGTTATAGTTTGTCCCTAACAAGGAGTTAGACAAGGTTATATAGCAATGCATAGTTTGCATTTATTACACAAGGTTAGGTTATCTCCAATAGGGACGGATTATACAATAATGCAAGGTCTATAAGTAAGAAAGTGAGTTCCAAATGGAAGACACGTTGAGAAGCAAGTTTGATGTCTCTATTTATACTTACATAATAAATAGTGACTAAGTAAAGTGATCAAGTTTGAGCATGAGGGGAGGCGACTACTGATTCATGGAGAATCAGATCTCCAAGAGAGGTGATTAGTAAAAGCTACCAAGTTCCTTAAAATTGATTGTGAGTTTATTTATTTTCTTTACTTTGTGCATTCATCATGTAGTATGATGGATTCCTATAGTCATGGAGACTCTAGTTGGAATGCTCCAGCACTTTTAGCGAAAGTGAGAGCAGAATTCCAAAAGTTGTCCTTGAAAGAATTACAAAAAAGGGCTAATTAGACCTAGCTATTCACCCTTTGCAGCACCAGTTCTTCTAGTGAAGAAGAAAGATGAATCTTATAGGATGTGCGTTGACTACCGAGTACTCCATAAGATTACCATCAGACATAGATATCTTATGCCCAAGATTGATGATCTTTTAGACGCTCTAGGTGGAGCCGTTGTATTCAATAAAATATATTTTACAAGTGTCTACCATCATATCAGAGTAAAAGATCATAAGAAGACTCAAATAATCCAGAGAAGGCTCAGTTATTTCTTCCAAGGATAGAGTATAGAGGGCATGTGGTATCAGCTGATGGGGTTCAAATGGATCCCAAAAAAGATTTCAGTTATGTTATTTTGGCCGACTTCTTATGATGAGGGGCAGTTATGATCATTTCTAGGACGTTCCGGTTTTGATCGAAAATTCATCTCTCTTTATTCGTCGATAGCAGCACCTATGATGAACTCGCTTCAAGGACAGGTTTCTTTGCATGGAAGCAAGAGTAGCAAGATAGTTTTGATACTCTGAAACAAGTTGTTTCAGAGGCTCCTATACTCAAAGTGGTGGATTCATAAAAACCATTTGAGTTAGAGATAGATGCTAGTGGCATAAGCCATAGGGATAGTTTTGAGCCAAGATGACAGGCCAGTGCATGAACAAGAGTTGTATGCAGTGGTGTATGCACTTAAAGTCTAGAGACACTATCTTTATGGTGTAGACTTTAAGGTATACACAGATCACCATACACTTAAGTATTTTTATAGTCAGCCAGATCTACAAGGCAGTCAGGCTCGTTGGGTTGAGCTCCTGCAGGAGTTTCACATGGAAATCCTGTATAGAAGAGCAAACAGAATATATTTTTTGATGCATTATCACGAATAATGTATCAAGTGAGCTTTATAGATTTAGAAAGCTCATTGCTTCAAGAGATAAAAGAAGCACAGGTGGAATATCCACATTCGAGCCATCAATGATGACTCTATTATAGGAGACGGGATAGTTTTAGCTGTTTCTTCCCCTCGCAGAGCAAACATGTCCATTATGTATTCCACTTTCTCACAGGAGAATGGAATAGTCAGACAGAAAGGAAAGGTTTGTGTACCAGATTCTCGGTATTTGAGAAGAAAAGTCATGCATGATACCCATGATGTGCCTTGTGCAGGACATCGAGGTGTTGACAAGACAATACAGCTTGTTAGAAGAACATTTTGGTGGCCTGGATAGCCAGAGATGTCCACACTTATGTTTCCCAAGCTTTATGTGTCAAGTCAACAAAGCAAAAAGGATAAAGACTCCAAGTCTTTTTTATCCTTTATACATTCTAGATCACAACTTGGACAGTGTATCCATGGACTTCATAGTCGAGTTACCGTGGACCCAAAGGAAGTGGGATACTATCCTAGTTGTGGTAGATAGGTTGATGATCCATAGAGATCATGACTTTGGTCCATAGGGATCAGTTCATACCCATGTAGGAGACGATGGAAACTCCACACAGGGATCAGAGTGTCAGACATTGATCCATAGGGATCAGTGCATGTGCTCCACAGGGATCAGTCCATGTGATCCACAGGTAGCGGAGTTGTTTATCTAGCATGTCTTCAGATTGCATGGGTTGTCGACATCCATAGTTTCAGATAGAGATGTCAGATTCACAGGTTGAGGCGGGTCAACCAGTTTTTAGAGGACATGTGGAGGCCATATGTGTTTAAGAGACAAACAGATTGGGATAGTATTTTTCACTAGTTGATTTTCCTTGTGAGATGAACTATGGCATGAATCCCAATGCTCTCAGTACCATAGATATGTCAAAGAAATGTCCTAGTGCTTTGGAGTTCTTAGCGAATGTCCTAGCCAATTTAGAAATAGTTGAAGCCAACATGCAACAAGTAGCTGATAGGGCTAAAGATTATGTTGATAGGAAGAGATCTCCTAGATCCTTTGAGGAGGGAGATAGAGTCTTTCTTCAGGTACTAGCTAGATCTACTTCACTCTCCATAGGCAACTGTAGTAAGCTATCACCAAGGTTTTGTGGATCTTGGAAGATAGTTAAAAGCTAAGTGAAGTTGCATACTGATTAGAGCTTCCTCCAGATTGTAGAGTTCATCCAGTGTTCATCCAGTGTTTTTAAGGAGGATAATCTAATAGAAGGTATTGTTTCTTTGCAAGAAAGTAAAAGCACGGATCATTCTCTAGACAGGATACTAGATCGGAGACAAACGTGATTGAGGAATTGTGTCGTCCAAGAGTACTTAGTAGCCTAGAGAGGATTACCACTTACTGACTCTACTTGGGAATCAGAAGCTCTGGTTCGCAAGTACTTTCCCTCATTGATCATTGAGGACAATGATCTTTAGAAGGGGGAGAGAGTGTCAGACATTGATCCACAAGGATCAGTGCATGTGATCCACAGGGATCAATCCATGTGTGTGAGGGACAAGGGCCAGCTAGCCAAGGTCCCAAGCTTGGGGGATACCCTAAGGTACTTTGGTAGTAATGGAAACTGCTTTGGTAGTAATGGGAATAAGTGTTGCATGATGGCCACATGTTCACACTAGACTATTCCAGATCATTACTATTTTTAGAGTATACCATTGCTATTTTTAGAGTACAAGAGGGTATATATGGATGGGAGGTGATTCACATACATCATTCAAGTCTCTTTCTAACATTGTTGAGCTAGATCTTCCTTGCTTTGGTGCTTGATGAATAAAGCCTCTCAAGTGTCTCCCATACCTTCATGCTTGAATCCAAATCTTGGATATTTCCGATCATCCTATTGCTTATGTGTTGAGAAAGGATAAACACCACCCTCTTATCTCTTTCATTCCATTCCCTAAAGGCCCTTCTCTGGTCATTGGTTGGATCTTGGTTCACTTCCACTAATCTACCCCCAAAGGCCTTTGCCCATAAAGTAGATGGAGAACGCTGAAACTCCATGCTTGATAGTTCCCCTTGTCTAACTTTTCAATTTGAGTGTTGAAGTCTCAACATCTCTAGTCTTTTCTACTTGATCTAGCCCTTGGATAATGCTCCAATGTGTGTAAAATGTAAAAAGGCTCTGAAGTTATCTTAATCCAAAGCTTTCGTTAGATGGACACCTTGCACACTTTAAAGTTTAAGTAGAATAGCTCCCCTTTGATGTGAGCTACCTTCAAAAAGCTTTTGTTGATGCAAATCATCAAGCACCGGCTCCAAGAGGTATTCTTGCTTGTATTTGGATGTCTTTAAGATGCCAAAATGCTCTAATACCACTATTGGGGAAGCATCTCAACCCCTATACAATGATGAAGCATGAATGACCTCCATAGGTACCCTTCTTTGACCTCTGCATACCTAAATTCCTCTTTCTCACAACATATGCAAAGAAATCCAATACATGTTCTTTTACCTATAATAGAAACCAATATCTTTCCAAAAAAATAAATTTCACTCCAAATGGATACCCATAGTGAGAGAAACAATGTCCACAAGATGAGCTAATTGAATGCTCACAATAGCTAGTCAAAAAGAGACCACACTTCCCTCCATCACAATTTTCTCATATCACAATTTTCTCAGAGATTAACAAGATAATGAATTTAGAGCACTCTAATGGATAACCAATGACACCAAAATCATAGAAAATTGATAAATAGAAAAGGAGAATCAACCCTTACAATGCAGAGAAAACTAGCTCCAACAGAGCCTACACACAAAGAGAGATATCAATCACCACACCACTAAAATGAAGGTCTCTCCAAAAATACTTAGATAATGCTTTAGAGACTTGATATGCTTGAAAATGACTCTTATAGTATCCAATGACACAAATATTACATCAAATGGATGAATAATAAGGGAGAACCATTGCGCACACACGTAGATATGCCTACTCAAAGATAACAAACAAGAAAGCAAGGGGATAGCTTAAGCAATGGGCTTGCTTATTACAGCTCCAGCACTTAATGCACACTCTAAATGAACTAAAACTCGAACAATATGACACAAAAGAAGCCAGAATACATGTTACTTTTGTAGTGAGAAGTTGGTTTCTAAAATCTAGGAACCACCTTTTCCAATCAACCTCCTAAATTGGAGGCCTTATTTGAACTTTCTTGCGGAGTAGTTGATTGAGTTCTCTTGATGCAATCTCGTGGATTTTGGCGTTTTTACATTACTCCACATGTCCATGATTGTTTTCCCAAGAATTTGTTTGCTAGCACCTTGACTTTTGGCAATCTGTACATGTACATGTATGTGTTTCTAATTGTGTGTGCATGTGCATGTGTACGTGTATGTGTATATGTATGTGTACATGTATATGTTTGTATGTGTAGGTGCATATGCATGAGCATGTGCATGTGCATGTGCATGAGCATGTGCATGTGCATGTGCATGAGCATGTGCATGTATTTGTTGTTGGTGCATTTTTACCCAAGCCTACATGCTTGATATATTTGATATTATCCTCATTTGTAAGTCACATGAGTAGTCATGTGAACACCTCTTGTAAAAGAATACATTTTATCTCTTGTAAATGGAAAAAGAAAAAAAGGAAAAGGATGGCTTACCTCATCCATGATGTAAAAGCAAATTCATGGCTCCAACTACCAAAATCACGAATTTTTGAGCTGAGGGAATCTCTCCTAACTTTGGGGATCACTTTTAGGTGGAGCCATTCGAATTCGAATTCAAAACTCCCTCCAAGAATAGCTATAAAAGGAGCAAGAAGGAAGAGGCGATTAGCAAGCCTTGTACGTGACCACTTCATGTCATTTTGTAGAGATTGAAGAGCTTACTCCATAGCTCTATCATTCTACTCCCATTGTGCAAAGATTCATTGCCAATGTGGTTGTAATCATATGTGAATCTATACATTTATTATCATCTACTTCTCTGTTTTGTTCTCTGCTATACTCACTCAGAGCAGTACCTTCAGAAGGTCATATCTCGAGTTCTACTGATCCGTTTTCAGTGATTTAACTTGCGTTGGATAGCTTGTACTGTCTACTTTGTGCATATAAATTTTCAAGGTCATTGGATTAATACTTTTGGAGATATCTGCATTTTACTGCTTACTGGTCTATCTCTGCACAGCCCCGAGAATTGTGGGAATGTTCCAGAAATTGATGAAACTTGTTCTCAGTGCTCAGTCCATCATTTGAAGTGTTTTAAATTGGATTGGGAAGCTTGCTAAGTCTATTTGCTATGCCCAAAAGGAATTTTTCTAATTCCTACCAGGTTGAGAGCACTGTTCATTTTTTCCAGCAGGTGTATGTCCAAAAATAGCAAGTTTTGGGAGCTAGTCATTTTGCAACTAGTCTGTCTTGACTTAAACTTTTGGGATACATGTTCCAAAGTACTTGGCTGATATTTTGGTGGATTTAGGAAGCTCAAAGGGTCTAATAATCAACTCTGAAGTCTCAGTTGGCTGGTGTGAAGCTGGTTGTAGCGGCACCTACTCATCTTTGGATTGCATCCACCATCTCTCTTCACAGTGGTATCAGAGCATAGTCAAGCAACATGGGAGATGGATTTCCATCAACAATTGACAAATTGGATCGAAACAACTACCCGGCATGGTCTCTAAGGATGGAGGCTTACCTTCAAGGGAGGAATCTATATGGATTCATATCCGGAGATGAAGCAATGCCAACCATGAGGAACAAAGGGCAACCATCACATGAAGAAGTGGAAGGACTTTCGAATTGGTGTTCGAAGGATGCACTTGCAAGGTCCTATATTCTAAACTCAATCTCTGATTTTCTTTTACCTCATGTCAAGGGATGCAAGACATCAAGAGAAACCTGGAATGCACTTGCTTCTTTCTTCTCTTCCAACACTCGAGCAAGGAAGAACCAATTGTGGATGGAGTTCACAACAATGAAGAAAAGCCCGAAGCAAAATGTGACTGATTATGTCACAAAGATGAAGGAGATTTCGGACCAGCTTGGAAGCATTGGAGAGGTAATTGAAGAGGAGCAAATCATTAGACAAATCATGAATGGAATCAAAGCAGACGACAAGTGGGAGTCGTTCACAACAGCCATGGATTTATACATGGATATGCATGTACCCGACCTCAACACACTCATGGGCCAACTCTTCACTCATGAAGCAAAGATTAGCAAAGGTGGTGAGTCCTCAAGAGGTAATCAAACTTCTGCCTTATATTCTGATAAAGCTAAGGTCAAGGACAAGTCAAAGAATAGGAAGAATGAAGATGAAGGAAGCTCTTTCCAAGCAAACTTTGCAGGTAGAGGAAGAGCTAGAGGAAGAGGCAGAGGTGGAAAGCAAGGCAGGGGGAGATTCCAATCATCTCAACCTTGCAACATATGTGGTTTATCTAACCATACTACTGAAGAATGTTTCAGGAATCCAAGGAACTCAAGAGGAAGAGGATTCAATAGAGGTGGCTATGGATCAAATAGAGGTAGATACAATGGAGGCTACAACAACAACAACAACTACTACAACAACAATTACAACAACAACAACAACTATCAAAGTGGCCATAGAGGAAGAAGAGATTACAATAACTATGCAGAGGACCAAAGTCAAGAAGATTCATTATTGATTATGAATCTATCAGCGAAGAAGGGTAAGGATGATGATCACATATTTTACATTGATTCTGGATGCTCGAACCATGTAGCAGGAAATGTGGCTTTACTTTCTGATTTGGAAGATCCTCATAACAAGCATGAAGTGCAGACAGGAGATGACACAAAGCACTCAGTGGAGAAGATAGGTAATGTGAAGACATCAGATGGGAATATGAACCTCTTAAGCAAAGTCTTGTATGTCCCTACAATTACCAAAAATTTAATAAGTGTTGGACAGATTGTTGAAAAAGGATTGCAGGTTAGATTCAATCGATTTGGAGCATATGTTGAAGACCCAAGGCAAGGCTTTCGAAGGATTGCCAAAGGAGAAAAGACAGGAAGACTTTTCACTTTTGAAGTGGAAGATACAAAGAACATAGCTTTGTTTAGCTATGGATCTCAAACTCTAACAGAGTTGGAGATATGGCACAAAAGGCTTGCTCACATTGGTGAGAGGACACTCAAACAGATTTGCAGGGACCAAAGTGTACTTGGTTTGCCTAATATCACAAGGCAACACATGATTTATAAGTGTGAAGCTTGTCAACTCGGCAAGGCTCATAGACAACCTTTCAATAAGAAAGGATATATGTATCAAAATCCTTTGGATCTAGTGCACACAGATGTGTGGGGTCCAAGTAAGGAGCCATCTATATCAGGCTCAAGATATTATGTGTCTTTCATAGATGATTGTAGCAGGTGGACCATTCTGTTTTTCATGAAGCACAAGGATGAAGTGTTTAATTGCTTTAAGAAGTATATTGCTCTTGTTGAAAACCAAACAGGTAGGACTTTGAAAAGACTCAGATCAGATGGTGGAGGAGAATACTTCTCTTCTGAATTTGATGCCTTCTTGCATGAAAGAGGCATTAAAAGGGAAGTCACTACAAGGTATACACCCGAACTCAATGGTGTAGCAGAGAGGAGGAACAGAGCTATTGTCGAAGCTGCAAGGTCCATGCTCAACGAAAAGGGATTGCCGAACTACCTATGGGCAGAGGCTGTGTCGACAGCCACATATCTCATAAATAGACTTCCATCTAAGTCACTAGATGGAACCACTCCATATGAAGTATGGAATGGAAGAAGACCTAGTCTAGAGCATTGTAAAATCTTTGGATGCTTAGCCTATGCTCACATTCCTTCTCAAGTAAGAGGGAAATTGGATCCCAAGGCAGAGAAGTGTGTATTCATTGGTTATGATCAAAACCAAAAAGGATATAGATTGTACAATCCAACCAATAAAGGATTTTCTGTGAGTAGAGATGTAATTTTTGATGAAAACAAATCATGGTTTGATGATGACAGGAAAGTGAAGCTGCCGTATGACTTGGATGAAGATTTTCCATCACTTCAACCAAAGGAACCAAAGCAGCTTGAAGAAAGTGATTCGGAGATTGACCTAGAAGACTTGGAAAGACTAAAGCTATGGAAGAACAAAGGTAAAGCAAAGATGCACGATGCTACATATGGACCAGAGAGCTCACATCAACCACTTAGAAGGTCTTCAAGGGAGAAGAAGAAACCAGAGAGGTTTGGTTATGATACTTCTTTGGTCACCAAGCACTCAATCTACATTGCAAAGGATTCAACCAATGAAGAACCTACCACATTTGAAGAAGCACAAAGCAAGAAAGCTTGGAGAGATGCAATGGATGAAGAAATGGAAGCCTTGAAGGAGAATGACACTTGGGAGCTTGTACCTAACAAGCCATCTATGAAGATAATCGGATCTCGATGGATATACAAAATCAAGAGGAATCCAGATGGAAGTATAAATAGAC
The DNA here is from genome assembly GCA_020310875.1 of Ceratopteris richardii. Taxonomy (NCBI): domain Eukaryota; kingdom Viridiplantae; phylum Streptophyta; class Polypodiopsida; order Polypodiales; family Pteridaceae; genus Ceratopteris; species Ceratopteris richardii. The sequence continues at coordinate 66,185,773 of CM035407.1, forward strand.
ACAAAGCAAGGTTAGTTGCTAAAGGGTTTGCTCAAACCCATGGTATTGATTATGAGGAGACTTTCTCTCCTGTTGCAAAAATGCCTACAATTAGGGTTCTCATTAGTCTTGCTGCATCTAGAAATTGGAATCTTTATCAACTTGATGTAAAGAATGCTTTCTTGAATGGATGGATTTCTGAGGAAGTGTATATGGCACAACCTCCTGGATATGAGGATGCACATCATCCTAACTATGTATGCAAACTAAAGAAAGCTTTGTATGGATTGAAGCAAGCTCCAAGAGCTTGGAATTTCAGATTGGTGACTTATTTGCAGGACCAAGGATTCAAAGCTAGCAAGGCGGATACCTCTTTGTTCATAAAGAGGAATGGATCTGAAGTGATCTATTTATGTGTGTATGTTGATGATATTATTATCACAGGCAATGATCTTGAAGGAATCAAACAGGTAAAGAGTCAAATGAAGGAGGAGTTCAAAATAAGTGACCTCGGACCACTCACTTATTTTCTTGGATTGGAGTTGATCTACACAGATTCAGGTATATACATCACACAAAGGAAGTATGTCCATGACATGCTCGTCAAGTTCAAGATGGAAAATACCAAGTGTGCAGGTACACCTATGGAGCAAAATCATAAGCTTAGTGCTTATGAAGGAGAGCCAATTGAAGACATCACAAGCTATCAAAGCTTGGTTGGAAGTTTGAACTATGCAACACTCACAAGGGTGGATATATGCTATAGTGTTAGCATATTGAGTCAGTTTATGCATAAGCCGAGAAGACCACATATGGAAGCGGCCAAGAGAGTCCTCAAGTACCTAAAGGGGACCATGAATGAAGGTTTGTTCTATTCATATACTTCAGATATTGAGCTAAAGGTCTACTCAGATGCAGATTGGGCCGGATCTAAAGATGATAGAAGAAGCACATCAGGGTATATATCATTTGCAGGTTCAAAAATCATTTCTTGGTCATCGAAGAAGCAACCAACCGTGGCATTATCTTCTACTGAAGCAGAATATAGAGGTTTGGCTAATGCAACTCAAGAAATCATGTGGTTAAAGTCTTTGTACACAGATCTTGGACTTCATTCTTCAACACCTCATATTTCTGGAGACAACACAAGCTCACTACATCTAGCAGCTAATCCGGTATACCATGCTAGAACCAAGCATATTGAAGTCCACTACCATTACATAAGGGAGAAGCTAATGAGCAAAGATATTCAACTATCTTATGTCTCTACAGATATGCAATGTGCCGACATGTTGACTAAAGCTCTTGATGGTATGAAGCTAAGTAGATTCAAGTTGATGATTGGCTTGCAGGAAATCAAGGACAATTGAAGACTTATTTGGAGGCCAAGCATGTTAGGCTTGAGGGGGAGCTGTTGGTGCATTTTTACCCAAGCCTACATGCTTGATATATTTGATATTATCCTCATTTGTAAGTCACATGAGTAGTCATGTGAACACCTCTTGTAAAAGAATACATTTTATCTCTTGTAAATGGAAAAAGAAAAAAAGGAAAAGGATGGCTTACCTCATCCATGATGTAAAAGCAAATTCATGGCTCCAACTACCAAAATCACGAATTTTTGAGCTGAGGGAATCTCTCCTAACTTTGGGGATCACTTTTAGGTGGAGCCATTCGAATTCGAATTCAAAACTCCCTCCAAGAATAGCTATAAAAGGAGCAAGAAGGAAGAGGCGATTAGCAAGCCTTGTACGTGACCACTTCATGTCATTTTGTAGAGATTGAAGAGCTTACTCCATAGCTCTATCATTCTACTCCCATTGTGCAAAGATTCATTGCCAATGTGGTTGTAATCATATGTGAATCTATACATTTATTATCATCTACTTCTCTGTTTTGTTCTCTGCTATACTCACTCAGAGCAGTACCTTCAGAAGGTCATATCTCGAGTTCTACTGATCCGTTTTCAGTGATTTAACTTGCGTTGGATAGCTTGTACTGTCTACTTTGTGCATATAAATTTTCAAGGTCATTGGATTAATACTTTTGGAGATATCTGCATTTTACTGCTTACTGGTCTATCTCTGCACAGCCCCGAGAATTGTGGGAATGTTCCAGAAATTGATGAAACTTGTTCTCAGTGCTCAGTCCATCATTTGAAGTGTTTTAACTTGGATTGGGAAGCTTGCTAAGTCTATTTGCTATGCCCAAAAGGAATTTTTCTAATTCCTACCAGGTTGAGAGCACTGTTCATTTTTTCCAGCAGGTGTATGTCCAAAAATAGCAAGTTTTGGGAGCTAGTCATTTTGCAACTAGTCTGTCTTGACTTAAACTTTTGGGATACATGTTCCAAAGTACTTGGCTGATATTTTGGTGGATTTAGGAAGCTCAAAGGGTCTAATAATC
>CM035407.1:66195657-66215657 GCA_020310875.1 Ceratopteris richardii
TGTTCCAACAATACCGAAAAATCTGATCAGTTGGAACTACAGACTTGTGAAATATCTCAATGAACTTGGATACCAAAGTTCGAAGGCAGATGCAAGTCTACTCATTAAAAAGACAGAAGAAGGAATGATCTACATTTGTATCTATGTAGATGACATAATAATTACAGGTACCTCAGATGCAGGAATCACAGAGGTAAAGAAACTGCTAGAAAAAGAATTCAAGATCAGTGACCTGGGAAAGTTATCATACTTTCTAGGAATGGAAATCACATATACAGATCATGGTGTATATGTCACACAAGAAAGGTATCTCCTGAACTTACTGAAGAAGTTCAACATGGAGAATTGCAGAGAAGCTTCAACACCGCTTGAAGTAAACCATAAACTCAGCAAATATGATGGAACAGAGTTCAAAGATATGAAAAAGTATCAATCGTTAGTAGGAATCTTAATATATGCTACGCTAACAAGACCGGATCTCAGTTTTCCGGTGGGAGTCCTCTCACAGTTTATGCATTGTCCGACAGAGCAACACTGGGTTGCAGGACAAAGAGTTCTCATATATATCAAAAGAACTATAAAGGAAGGATTATATTATCCTTTTACGTCAGATATAAAGCTCAGAGCATATAGTGACTCAGATTGGGCAGGAAGTCAAGATGACCGAAGATCAACGCACGGGTATATGATATACCTAGGAGATAAGCTGGTAAGCTGGTGCTCGAAGAAGCAACACACAGTAGCCTTATCGTCAACAGAAGCAGAATACAAAGGACTGGTAGAAGCAGCAAAAGAAGTGATATGGATGCAGACTTTACTCAAAAGCATGGGTATAGATCAAAGTATACCGATCATACATGGAGATAATATGAGCTCGTTGTATCTTGCAGCGAATCCTGTGTTTCACGCAAGAACAAAACACATAGAGATTCAGTATCATTTCCTAAGGGAAAAAGTAATGGAGAAAGAGATAGAAATAGTCTACACTCCTACGAAAGATCAGATAGCAGATATCTTGACAAAGAGCTTGGATGGAACGAAGACAAACAGATTCACAGAAATGGCAGGAATAAAAGAAAGAAAGATATATGAAAGACCGGAAGAAGTCAAATTAGTGATTGAGGGGGAGCTGTTAAAGAAACACTCACGAATTTGACGCAACAGACAAAGAGAGAGAAACAGAATCTTCCGGAAGATCAGTGCACAGGTGTACAGTATGAGAAGTTAGTGCACGGTGTGCGCATAACAGAGCAATTAACCACGGCGGGCACGTAAGGCGCGCATAACGTAAATTGAAGAATGACAGCGCAGAAGAGCGCCAAAGAAAAGTGTATATATATACATCAAGGTTTGAAAAAGAAGACGCACAAGAAGCGAATAGAGAGGAGAGGAAGAGAATAGAGACGAGATATAGCAGATGCGCAGAGACGCAGAGTCATAGATAGAAGACGCCATAGATCGCGTATGTACAGATGAATAACGCAAGCCTGAAGTGTCGGGTTTTTCATCTGAGAGAGATGGTAATAAGAAACTACTCACAGTAGGAGAGTTTCTATAACTTGAGCAAGAAGAGGCCAAGCTTACTTGTATACATCTTCTCTAATTGAAAACACATGTTCATGTGGACGTCTGCGCGCAATCTTTACTTGTGAAGAGTCTGAAGCTATTTCGTGTTACGGTAGGAAGTTTCGTTTATCGTTACTGTCACGACTCGTTACTAAACGTGCTTCAGTACCTTCTCTGTAAACGCATGTTTCAGTTTACTCAGTAAACATATTCCAGTATTTTCCGGTCAGTTACAGGTTTTTTCAGAAAACAAGTTTTTCGGTAGAACAACGAAGTATAACTCACAGTAGAGTTCGAAGCTTTGTATGAGAGATAGCTCATCTTGTAGCTAGACGTCTCTACTTTAAGCTGATCACAGTTTTCGGTGAAATGGAGATGTACACACAGTACAAAAGTTAACCGGAAAGTAGCACTTTAGAACTGTGAAGTTTCCAGAAGGAAGTTCATCCGGTGAAGGAAGCTCACACATTACTTCCTTACTTCACATAAGTTCATTTGAAGCAATTACGAGCAGAACTAAGTTTATTCCGGTGAAATTCAGGTAAGATTTCGGTGACGTTCCAGCGACAGTCTGGTGAAGTTCCGGTGGAACCTGTGTCGCAGAGTAACATAGTTAAGGCAACGTTAATTAGGCTGAGCTACTGTTGATTACAGAGGTTTTCTGAATCACTTTAGTTTAGCATCCTATTGTGGTGGCGCGGCATTTTCCGCAGGCCTGACAGAGTTCAAGCCTTGCCGCGACGACCACCATCGGCGACATCTGAGCGAAAGATTATCGCCAACAATTGGTATCAGAGCCAAGGTAGTACATCATATATCAGCAACATTTGGTATAAGAGCAGAGTATTGTCTATCATGGCAGATCACGTCCAAATAGAGAAGCTGGACAGAGATAATTATCCCGTGTGGGTAATGCGCATGGAAGCCTTACTTATGAGTAAGGAATTAATGATGTACGTGACCGGAGAAGAAAAGAAGCCGACGTTCGAAGATGATAGTCAACCGGAAAAAGAAGAATTGGACGCCCTAAAGCTGTGGCAGAAGAAAGATGCAACGGCAAGAGCCTACATCTACAATACTGTCTCAGATCATCTACTACCGCACATTAGAGGTCTGGAGAAAGCAGAGGACATATGGAGCACATTGGAAGATCACTTCCAAAATACTACGAAAGCTAGGAAGGCCAGCCTATGGTCCGAGTTCACAACGTTCAAAAAGAAGCCGAGTCAAAGCATTAGTGACTACGTCACTAAAATGAAGGATCTAGCAGATAGTCTGGGATCCATAAATGAAAATGTCAAAAATCACAGATTGATAGCACAACTGCTCACAGGGTTGAGAGGAGATGAAAGGTGGAAACCTTTCGTACTATCAACTGAACTTTCTTTAAATCATTTTGTACCAGATTTAAATCAATTGCTTGGATTGATGCTCACATATGAGCAAGACCTGAAAGGAGACGCAGATAAAGGACATAGCTCTACAATGTACATGAAAAACAAGAAGAAAGATAAAGGCAAGTCAAAAGATGAAGAAGAGCCGAGCTCTCAGGCCTATTATGCAAGAGGAAAAGGAATTGGCAGAGGAAGAGCAAGAGGAAGAAGTAGTCAAAATACCACCAAGAAAGCTTGCTGGATTTGTGGACTAAGTAACCATCTGGCGCATGACTGTTGGCACAACCAACAGAACAGTAATAGCAGAGGCAGAAGCGGAAGAAATCAGAGTAATGCTCAAAGAGGAAGACAAAACCAAAGAGGAGGCTACGGTAGAGGTGGAACAAGAAGTTGGGGACAGAGCCAATCCTACAACACCACCTACAACAACTACGCAAATGACACACAGAATGAAAGTCATACATCATTGATGATGAACTCAATCAGCACACCTGATAACGAAGATCTAAAGGTATTTTACATTGATTCTGGATGCTCTAATCACTTGTCAGGAAATATAGAACTGATGTCAGAATTGGAAAAAGGAAGTGCGAGTCACACTGTTCAAACAGGTGACAATACAAGACACAAAGTAAAATCAATCGGAAAAGTGAAATGCAAAAGTGGAGCAGATTTGCTAACTAATGTCTTGTATGTTCCAACAATACCGAAAAATCTGATCAGTTGGAACTACAGACTTGTGAAATATCTCAATGAACTTGGATACCAAAGTTCGAAGGCAGATGCAAGTCTACTCATTAAAGAGACAGAAGAAGGAATGATCTACATTTGTATCTATGTAGATGACATAATAATTACAGGTACCTCAGATGCAGGAATCGCAGAGGTAAAGAAACTGCTAGAAAAAGAATTCAAGATCAGTAACCTGGGAAAGTTATCATACTTTCTAGGAATGGAAATCACATATACAGATCATGGTGTATATGTCACACAAGAAAGGTATCTCCTGAACTTACTGAAGAAGTTCAACATGGAGAATTGCAGAGAAGCTTCAACACCGCTTGAAGTAAACCATAAACTCAGCAAATATGATGGAACAGAGTTCAAAGATATGAAAAAGTATCAATCGTTAGTAGGAAGCTTAATATATGCTACGCTAACAAGACCGGATCTCAGTTTTCCGGTGGGAGTCCTCTCACAGTTTATGCATTGTCCGACAGAGCAACACTGGGTTGCAGGACAAAGAGTTCTCAGATATATCAAAAGAACTATAAAGGAAGGATTATATTATCCTTTTACGTCAGATATAAAGCTCAGAGCATATAGTGACTCAGATTGGGTAGGAAGTCAAGATGACCGAAGATCAACGCACGGGTATATGATATACCTAGGAGATAAGCTGGTAAGCTGGTGCTCGAAGAAGCAACACACAGTAGCCTTATCGTCAACAGAAGCAGAATACAAAGGACTGGTAGAAGCAGCAAAAGAAGTGATATGGATGCAGACTTTACTCAAAAGCATGGGTATAGATCAAAGTATACCGATCATACATGGAGATAATATGAGCTCGTTGTATCTTGCAGCGAATCCTGTGTTTCACGCAAGAACAAAACACATAGAGATTCAGTATCATTTCCTAAGGGAAAAAGTAATGGAGAAAGAGATAGAAATAGTCTACACTCCTACAAAAGATCAGATAGCAGATATCTTGACAAAGAGCTTGGATGGAACGAAGACAAACAGATTCACAGAAATGGCAGGAATAAAAGAAAGAAAGATATATGAAAGACCGGAAGAAGTCAAATTAGTGATTGAGGGGGAGCTGTTAAAGAAACACTCACGAATTTGACGCAACAGACAAAGAGAGAGAAACAGAATCTTCCGAAAGATCAGTGCACAGGTGTACAGTATGAGAAGTTAGTGCACGGTGTGCGCATAACAGAGCAATTAACCGCGGCGGGCACGTAAGGCGCGCATAACGTAAATTGAAGAATGACAGCGCAGAAGAGCGCCAAAGAAAAGTGTATATATATACATCAAGGTTTGAAAAAGAAGACGCACAAGAAGCGAATAGAGAGGAGAGGAAGAGAATAGAGACGAGATATAGCAGATGCGCAGAGACGCAGAGTCATAGATAGAAGACGCCATAGATCGCGTATGTACAGATGAATAACACAAGCCTGAAGTGTCGGGTTTTTCATCTGAGACAAATGGTAATAAGAAACTACTCACAATAGGAGAGTTTCTGTAACTTGAGCAAGAAGAGGCCAAGCTTACTTGTATACATCTTCTCTAATTGAAAACACATGTTCATGTGGACGTCTGCGCGCAATCTTTACTTGTGAAGAGTCTGAAGCTATTTCGTGTTACGGTAGGAAGTTTCATTTATCGTTACTGTCACGACTCGTTACTAAACGTGCTTCAGTACCTTCTCTGTAAACGCATGTTTCAGTTTACTCAGTAAACATATTCCAGTATTTTCCGGTCAGTTACAGCTTTTTTCAGAAAACAAGTTTTTCGGTAGAACAACGAAGTATAACTCACAGTAGAGTTCGAAGCTTTGTATGAGAGATAGCTCATCTTGTAGCTAGACGTCTCTACTTTAAGCTGATCACAGTTTCCGGTGAAATGGAGATGTACACACAGTACAAAAGTTAACCGGAAAGTAGCACTTTAGAACTGTGAAGTTTCCAGAAGGAAGTTCATTCGGTGAAGGAAGCTCACACATTACTTCCTTACTTCACATAAGTTCATCTGAAGCAATTACGAGCAGAACTAAGTTTATTCCGGTGAAATTCCGGTAAGATTTCGGTGACGTTCCAGCGACAGTCTGGTGAAGTTCCGGTGGAACCTGTGTCGCAGAGTAACACAGTTAAGGCAACGTTAATTAGGCTGAGCTACTGTTGATTACAGAGGTTTTCTGAATCACTTTAGTTTAGCATCCTATTGTGGTGGCGCGGCATTTTCCGCAGGCCTGACAGAGTTCAAGCCTTGCCGCGACGACCACCATCGGCGACATCTGAGCGAAAGATTATCGCCAACATGTACGTATATCTATATGTATATGTATATGTATATGTATATGTATATGTATATGTATATGTATATGTATATGTATATGTATATGTATATGTATATGTATATGTATATGTATATGTATATGTATATGTATATGTATATGTATATGTATATGTATATGTATATGTATATGTATATGTATATGTATATGTATATGTATATGTATATGTATATGTATATGTATATGTATATGTATATGTATATGTATATGTATATGTATATGTATATGTATATGTATATGTATATGTATATGTATATGTATATGTATATGTATATGTATATGTATATGTATATGTATATGTATATGTATATGTATATGTATATGTATATGTATATGTATATGTATATGTATATGTATATGTCTGTGTATATGTATACATATACGTATATGTATAGGTATGTGCATGCGCATACGTATATGTATGTGCATGCCCATACGTATGCGTATGTGCATATATGTATACTTATGCGCATGTATATACATATGCACATAAGCATGCGTATACATATGCACATGGGCATGCATATGCACATGGGCATGCATATGCGCATGCGCATACGTATACGTATGTGTATGCATATACGTATGTGTATGCATATACGTATGTGTATGCATATACGTATGTGTATGCATATACGTATGTGTATGTGTATACATATACGTACATGTATATGTATATGTATACATATATGTATGTGTATATGTATATGTATATGTATATGTATATGTACATGTATATGTATCTGAATCTGTATCTCTATCTGTATTTGTATATGTATCTATATTTCTATATGTATATGTATCTATATTTCTATATGTATATGTATATGTATATGTATATGTATATGTATATGTATATGTATATGTATATGTATATGTATATGTATATGTATATGTATATGTATATGTATATGTATATGTATATGTATATGTATATGTATATGTATATGTATATGTATATGTATATGTATATGTATATGTATATGTATATGTATATGTATATGTATATGTATATGTATATGTATATGTATATGTATATGTATATGTATATGTATATGTATATGTATATGTATATGTATATGTATATGTATATGTATATGTATATGTATACGTATCTGTATACGTATATGTATATGTATATGTATATGTATATGTATACGTATGGGTATACGTATATGTATACGTATAGGTATACCTATAGGTATACGTATAGGTATACGTATAGGTATACGTATAAGTATAGGTATAGGTATAGGTATAGGTATAGGTATAGGTATAGGTATAGGTATAGGTATATGTATATGTATATGTATATGTATATGTATATGTATATGTATATGTATATGTATATGTATATGTATATGTATATGTATATGTATATGTATATGTATATGTATATGTATATGTATATGTATATGTATATGTATATGTATATGTATATGTATATGTATATGTATATGTATATGTATATGTATATGTATATGTATATGTATATGTATATGTATATGTATATGTATATGTATATGTATATGTATATGTATATGTATATGTATATGTATATGTATATGTATATGTATATGTATATGTATATGTATATGTATATGTATATGTATATGTAAATGTATATGTAAATGTATCTGTATCTGTATCTGTATCTGTATCTGTATATATGTATCTATATGTATCTGTATATGTGTATCTATATGTATTTGTATCTGTATATATATATATGTGTGAAATGTATCTGTATGTGTATATGTATTTGTATCTGTATGTGTATATGTATCTGTATCTGTATTTGTATCTGTATATGTATATGTATCTGTATCTGTTGATATATTTAGGTAGTGATGTGTGTGAACACACTAGGACCACCGGGGCACTTTTTTCCCTCTTTAGGAGGTTTTTTTCCCCCGGCTTGTATATATGCTATTGCCCTAATGGGCTACTTATCTTTGTACATTCTCTAGTAATACATTCAGTATTGTGTGTTTGTGCTCCAAGCTTCTTCTTCTTCCTTGTGTTGTTCGTGTGCTTCTGCAGACGTCTAACTCCAACAATTGGTATCAGAGCAGGTCGTCGCTTCATCTAGGGCGCCGTCGACACTCCTCCGTTTGCAGTCTCAGAATCGCATGAATTTTGGTGAGTATACTCAACGTGTTTCCGAGATCAAAACTGCTTCCCTGAGTGGTGCCGAAATCGCGATCTGAGCTCGTTTCGGCCTCCGAACGCACTATCGCAGTGCTTGTGGAGGCTATTTCATCTTTTTGTGCCAAAGGTATATACCAGTTTTTGTTTGCCAGTTTAAGCGTCTCGAAGTCTGCTACAGGTCTAGCAAAACTCGTCTGGGCAGTTCTATTCAACTTTTTGAGATAGAGTCAATTTTTTGCATCAAGGTATTTTAGTCACTGGCCATGGCTGAAAGCAGTGATGTATTCCGTATGTTGGCTGTTGAGGATAAGTTGGATGGTACCAACTACCCATTATGGGCTTATATGATGCGACATGTTTTGGTTGCAAAAGGATTGTGGAACATTGTGCAGGGTGTTGAAAGACATCCTGTTACACCTGTAACAACAGGTACTGCAAATACAAGTGCTAGAGATGATGAAGATGGTGTTGAAGATGATATTCCGCAGATTCTTGGTCGTGTTGCTGTTTCTGTTGCACCTATTGCAGAGCAAATTTGTTGGGATGGCAGAGATGCCCAGGCACATGCATTGATAGCTTTGTCTGTCAAATGTGCCATTATTCCTCATATTTGCTCGCAGAACAGCTAGGGATGCTTGGGATACACTTACCACATTGTACCAAGCTAGGAATGAGGCTCGTGTTGCTTACCTCCGAACATATTTGGAGAGTGAGCACATGAATGAAGGTGATTTTATGGACAGTTTCCTAACGAAGATCAAAGATTTGAAGGAACAGTTGATTTCTGTTGATGAGGTAATACCAGATAGCTCACTTGTGCAGACCGTTCTGAATGGTCTTCCTGATTCATATCAGAGTTTTGCTTCTACTCTTCGGTTGATGATGAAAGGCAATCCGAATGCCTTATCATTTGAGGAGTTAGTCTTTGTTCTGTTACAGGAAGATTAGTCCAAGCAGAACAGGTCCATTATGCATGTTGCAGATCAAGCTTTCCTGGCTAATCAGAAGGGCAAAGGAAAATGGAGCTCTTCTACTAGTAAGCAGAAATTTGCAAATGCTGCACATTCGAAGAACCAGGATAAAGATGAGAAGAAATCAGAAAAGCAGAAATTGTTTTGCAAGTACTGTAAAGGGAGTGATCATATCATAAAAAACTGTCCAAAATTGGCTGCAAAAGAGGCAAAGAAAAAGGAGGCTGGAATGGTTGTTGCAGAAGCCTCTACACCAAAAACAGACTCTGCTAATCTTGTGCAGGAAGAAGAATGGGCGTTTACTACTGTTTGCAGTTTTGACCCATCTTCTCATGAGCAGTGCATGTTTGTAGTGGACTCTGATGTTTGGTACTTTGACAGTGGGGCGACCAAACATATTACCTCACAGTGCAGTTTCTTGTCTTCACTCGAGCCTGCCCCTACAAGGAATATTGTCACATGCGCCAACAACTCCTCTTATCCTGTTATGGGAGTTGGTAAGATCATTCTGACTACTACTGATGGTAGTTCTTAAACCTTGTCAGATGCTTTATTTGTGCCAGGGATCAAGAAGAATCTGTTATCAGTTTTTGCATTAGCCAAGATTGGCTTGGTTGTGAAATTCGTTGATGACAGGTATACAGTTCATGATCTATCAAATGGCGATGTGATTATTGCTTCTGGCATTTTATGTCATGGGCTGTATAAGCTCATAGACTATGAAAGATTTGTGAATGATTCGGCATGTGCAGTTCATGATTCTCAGGCTATGTCAGATGCAAAGCTTTGGCATGCATGCTTTGGTCATCTGAATTTTGCTAGTTTGCTACGCCTGCAGAAATCTGATATGGTGTCTTCTTTGCCCAAGCTTGTGGCACTTGGAAAACATGTACGTGAACGCTGTATTTTGGGCAAAATGCAGCGTTCCTCCTTTCCAAAAGATGGTTCAGTTTGGGCTACGCAAAAATTGCAGCTTGTACATAGTGATGTCTGTGGTCCTATGCAGACACCCTCTTTTGGGAATTACCTTTACTTCGTGACTTTCATTGATGATTTTTCTAGGTATGCATGGGTATATCCACTCAAAGCAAAGTCCGAAGTGTTCATGTGCTTTAAAAAGGTTTTGGTTCTGGCTCAAAATCTGTCAACATGTAAAATGGGCACCCTCTGTTCTGATCGAGGGGGGGAATATATGTCTTCTGGTTTTAATGCATTTCTGGCTGAACGTGGGATAAAACACCAGTGTACAGTGATGTATACACCTCAACAGAATGGATTTGCTGAACAAAAGAACAGGTCACTCATGGAGATGGCGAGGTGCATGGTCAAGAGTCAGGCTTTACCACATAGTTTCTGGCTTGAGGCTGTCATATGTGCAGCATATGTACTGAACAGGTGTCCCACTAAAGCGCTGCAGTCTATCACTCCATATGAGGCTTGGCATGACCGCAAGCCATCTGTTGCTCATCTGCATGTTTTTGGTTGTTTGGCATATGCATTAGTGCTTGAACAACATCAAAGAAAATTGGATGATAAGGCAGTAAAATGTATTTTTGTTGGGTACAGTTCTCAAAGTAAAGGCTATTGTCTGTATCATCCACAGAGTAAACGCATTCTGGTTAGCCGTGATGTTGTCTTTGTGGAAGATGCTATTCAGCCATTGCTTTCATGTACTAAGGAGACATCTGTTAGCTCCAAAGACATATATGATACGTTGATGCCTCTTTTTACAGGTGGACAGTCTAGTGCTACTCCTAATGAGGCAACTTCTTAGCCTTTGCAGGTTTCATATGATGATGCAGATCATTCTATTTCTGATGCAGATTTACATGATGCACTTGTTGATGAGAGAGCTGATATTGAGGAGGCACAAACTATGCCAAAATGGCTGGTGTAGACTTTGTGTGACAGCAAATTAGATGCACCTTTGTCATATCGTACTCGTTCAGGCTCTCATAGTGCCTCCTTTGCATCAGATTCCTATGCTATGGCTGTGTCTAGTCTCTGTGATGAGAATGAGCCTGTTTCTTTTGATGAAGCACAGAATTCAGAAAATTGGATGGCTGCCATGCAATCTGAATATGATGCTATAATGAAGAATGGTACATGGTCTTTATGTGACTTGCCTCCTAGCAAGAAGGCCATTGGCACTATGTGGGTATACAAGCTGAAGTGTAAACCTAATGGTATAGTTGACAGGTATAAGGATAGGCTTGTTGCAAAGGATTATGCGCAGGAAAGAGGCATTGATTTTGATGAGACCTTTGCACCCACATGCCGTATGACTACTGTTCGGAGCATTTGTGCACTTGCAGCCCATCATGGTTGGAATGTACATCAGTTGGACATTAAAACAGCATTTCTGAATGGTGACTTGCATGAAGAAGTGTATGTTTTTCAGCCCCGTGGCTTTGTGCAGAAAGGGCATGAAAACCAGGTGTGGAGGTTAAAGAAGGCATTATATGGTTTAAAGCAAGCACCATGTGCTTGGTATGAGAAGATACATGCCTATCTGGTTGCACATGGTTTTGTGAACAGTCCAACTGAAAGCACCTTATATGTTAAGCGTGCTAATGATGTGCTTCTGATCATTGTTGTCTATGTTGATGACATGCTGCTCACTGGTCCTATTGAGAAGCATATTGCTGATTTCAAGGCTGATTTGCATGCCTCATTTGAGATGTCTGATTTGGGGCATTTGTACCACTATTTGGGCATTCAGTTTATGCAAGTTGATGGTGGAATGGCTTTGTGTCAAACGAAATATATTGACACATTATTGCAGCGTTTTGGCCTTGAAGACTGTAAGCCTATTGCCACTCCTATGGAGACAGGTTTATGTTTGAGTCTTCATGATGCTGAAGATGCATTTGATGCTATTCTCTATTAGCAGGCTGTTGGATGCTTGATTTACTTATGCATTACTCGGCCAGATATTCAGTTTGTTGTCTCACAGATGAGCAGGTTTATGCATTGCCTAGGAGTCACGCATTGGAAGGCGGTTAAGCGCATCTTTCGCTACTTGAGTGGTACTCGGCTACTTGGGTTGTTTTATCCCAAGGGGGGATCACTACCGCCAGATTTGCATGCTTTTTCTAACTCAGATTGGGCTGGTTGCTATGACACTCATGTGTCCACCAGTGGTTTTTGCTTCATGCTTGGTAGCTCATGTATATCTTGGTTGAGCAAGAAGCAGCCTACTGTGGCCACTTCCAGTTGTGAGGCTGAGTATAGGGCAGCTTTCACAGCGACTGTTGAGTGTATGTGGCTCAGACGCCTTATGGCTGATTTGGGTGTTGGCCAGTATTCTGCCACCACCATCTTCACTGACAGTCAGAGTGCATTGGCACTTGCAAGGAACCATGTGTTCCATGCTCTCACTAAGCACATTGAGGTGCATTATCACTATGTCACGGAGAGGTTCTCTGCAGGGGAGATCAGCTTGGCATATGTGCCCACACAGGAGAACATTGCAGACCTTTTCATGAAGGCTCTACCTAGGGAGAAGTTTGAAGCTTTCCGCAAAGCTTTGGGCTTACTTCCTTTTGTGGAGTGATTTCCACATAGCTAGGCACTTCCTTATACATGAGTGACAGCTCCTTGTTCACCGCATCACTCCCAGGGGGGATTTGTTGATATATTTAGGTAGTGATGTGTGTGAACTGTTGGAGAAACAATCACTAATTGGATATATATTTGAAGGTCAAATCTTAGGAAGAAAACCCCACGCCTATGTGAAGGGACAAATTCACAAATGTATCATATTTGTAAAGTTAGTTCACTTTAGTTCTAGAAGTTTTTTAAAATCACGAGAATACGAAAATCTATATAATTTAGTTTGTATCAACTGACGAGAGAGAGAGAGAGTGAGAGAGAAGAAGTGAGAAGGAGTTCATTTTATACGACTGAGTATAGTCGGGCTTCTCTGAGTGAGAAAGCATGTGTAAAACTTCTGAGTTTTCATAGCTATGAGAAAGAACTGAGTAAAGTTCTGTGTATGAGTCTCTCTCCATCATCTCCATGCTTGCCTACTGTGTGATGAATTCAAAAGTTCAAGTTTTCTGAGCAATTCGATGCCTGGCATCGAATCTTGGCTGATAAGTCATTGTTTTCATTCTCTGTGTGTTACCTGTTGTTGAATCTTCTAAAAACATAAAGTTTGTGGAGCAACTCGATGCCTGGCATCGAGTTTCAGCATAAAGTGGATGCCCGGCATCGACTTCTAGCATACAAGTGGTCTTCTTCATGTGTGTGTAAAAGAAGCTATTTCTGGTGCAGAAAAAGGGCCTAAAAAAGCTCAAAGTCGATGCCCAGCATTGACCTTGACTGAAATTCGATGCTAGGCATCGAATTTTTTATTTTTAGACACCCAGGAATACTAAAACAGGCAAAATTTCCAGTTTTGGAAGGTCATACAGGGTCATCTTGTGAAGGCCATAACTTGAGTTCTAGAGATCCGTTTGATACATATGATAGCTTGTTGGAAAGATCTACTCTTCTAGTTTCAGTTTCAGCCTATAAAGTCTCATGGAGAAATAATACTTGAGCTAGGAGAAATTAGCAAAATACTGAAGGTATGTCATTTCGGTGACTAGGAATTTCTGTAGAAGCAAAGTTTTCACTTTAGGCTATCATTTCTCAAAGTTTGGAGTGGCAATGAGTTAATGGTGACCATAGAGGTGTTCTAGTGTCACATTAATTCATTTCTTGTGGTGTTTTATACATCAACAAGTGGTATCAGAGCAGAAAGATTCTCGAGAGCAGAAGGCGACAAAGGTACGAGAAGTTTTGTAAAGTTTTCCATTAAAGTTTGAAAGGTGAAGCATTTGAAGACACAAGGCATCAAAAGTTTACTTCAAAAGTAACCTCATACACAAAGAACTTCAAAAGGTATTATCCTTTATCCTTTAAGCTCACAGGTTGCAGCAGAAGGAAAGAACTATGGCAGATCATATCTCCATTGACAAACTGGACAGAGATAATTACCCCGCATGGGTAATGAGAATGGAAGCCTTACTTATGAGTAAGGATCTCATGGTATATGTAACAGGTGAAGAAGAGAAGCCAGTATTTGAAGATGAAAGCCGACCAAAGAAAGAAGAACTTGATGCTTTAAAGCATTGGCAGAAGAAGGATGCAAGTGCAAAAGCATACATCTACAATACAATCTCTGATCATTTGCTACCACACATCAGAGGATTGGAATCATCTGAAGATATATGGAATGCATTGGAGTATCATTTCCAAAGCACTACTAAAGCACGGAAAGCAAGTCTATGGTGAGAGTTTACAACATTCAAGAAGAAGCCAAGTCAAACCATTAGTGATTATGTCACTAAGATGAAGGATCTTGCAGATAGTCTTGGATCCATAGATGAAGATGTTGAAGATCACAGATTGATTGCTCAGCTACTTGCAGGTTTGAGAGGGGATGAAAGGTGGAAACCTTTTGTCTTATCAACAGAACTTTCATTAAATCATTATGTTCCAGATTTGAACCAGTTGCTTGGTTTGATGCTCTCATATGAGCAAGACTTGAAGGGAGATGGAGATAAAGGACAAAGTTCTGCAATGTACATGAAGAATAAGAAGAAAGGAGATAAAGGTAAAGCAAAGGATGAAGAGGAGTCTAGTTCTCAAGCTTATTATGCAAGAGGTAAAGGCACTGGTAGAGGAAGAGCAAGAGGTTTTGGAAGAGGTAGAGGTAATCAAAATAATAACAAGAAGGCTTGTTGGATCTGTGGATTGAGTAATCATTTGGCTCATGACTGTTGGCACAATCAACAAGGATCAAACCAAAATCAAAACAACAATAGTAGAGGCCGAGGTGGAAGATATCAAAGTAATTTCCAAAGAGGTAGACAAAGTCAAAGAGGAGGCTATGGTAGAGGTGGAGGAAGAAGTTGGGGACAGAATCAATCCTACAACACCACCTACTACAACTATGCAAATGACACACAGAATGAAAGTCATACATCATTGATGATGAACTCAATCAGTACATCAGACAAAGAAGATCTAAAGGTATTTTACATTGACTCTGGATGTTCTAATCATTTGTCAGGAAACATAGAATTGATGTCAGAATTGGAAAAAGGCATTTCTAGTCATACATTTCAAATTGGTGATAATACAAGACATAGTGTACATTCAATTGGAAAAGTGAAATGCAAGAGTGGAGCAGATTTGCTAACCAATGTTTTGTATGTTCCTACAATACCTAAAAACTTGATTAGTTTGGGACAGATAGTTGAAAAAGGTTTTCAAGTCAGGTTTACAAATGAAGGAGTATTTGTTGAAGATCCAGAGAATGGATATAATCAGATTGTCTCTGGTAAGAAAGAAGGTAGACTCTTTACTTTAAGAGTGCAAGGGAACATTGGTCAAGCTTTGCTCACACATGGTGAAGTAGTGATTACAGAACTTGATCTCTGGCATAAGAGATTAGGTCATTTCAATGAAAGAGGAATTAAAGCTATGGTTGCTAATCAGTCTGTACTAGGATTACCAAATGTGCAAAGTCAACATATGGTTTATAAGTGTGAAGCATGTCAAATGGGTAAAGCACACAGGTTACCATTTCAGAAGAAAGGATTCAAACATGATGGAGTACTTGAGCTCATTCATACAGATGTATGGGGACCAACAAAAGAAGGATCTATCAGTGGCTCAAGGTATTATGTTCTTTTTATTGATGATGCTACAAGATGGATAACATTATATGTTTTGAAGGAAAGATCAGAAGTGTTTGGAGCTTTCAAGAATTTTCATGCATATGCAGAGAGAGTAACAGGTCAAAAGCTTAAAAGACTGAGGTCTAATGGAGGGGGAGAATACTTCTCCCAAGAGTTCAATGATTATCTTTGGAATGCAGGTATTAAGAGAGAAATAACCTGTAGGTATACACCACAACAAAATGGTGTAGCAGAAAGAAGGAACAGGACTTTGGTTGAGTTTGCTAGAGCTATGCTAAAGGAGAAGAACTGTCCAAATTATCTTTGGGCTGAGGCTGTAAATACAGCCACATATCTTGTGAATAGATTACCATGTGCAGCTCTGAATGGAATGACTCCATATGAAGCTTGGTGGGGTAAGAAACCAACACTAGATCATTGTAGAGTGTTTGGATCAATTTCATATGCTTATGTGCCATCACAGCTTAGGCATAAACTTGAACCAAAGGCAGAAAAATATGTGTTCATTGGTTATGATGAAAAGCAGATGGGTTACAGGTTGTGGAATCCTCTAACAAAACAATTTCTTGTTTCTAGAGATGTTACATTTGATGAACAGAAAAGTTGGTATGCAGATCAAAGTCATACAGCTAAAGAATTTGAAGAAGAGGTAAGAAGATGTGAGAAAGGAAAATCAATTGTGCAGGTAAATAGAGATGAAGACTATATGCAAGCAAGTACATCCAGAAGTGGATTAACAAGAAGGAATGAAGAAGCTCCTATATTTGATGAAGAGGTGTATCCAGAAACTTATGAAGAATGTGAACCAAGAAGGTCAAGCAGGACTAGAAGACAACCAGAAAGGTATTCTTATGATACTTCTTACATAACTCAGAAGAACTATGCATATATGGTCAAAGATGATGAAGAACCCCAGAACTAAGATGAAGCTAAAGGTAAGAAGCAATGGGAAGAAGCAATGAAGGAAGAATTCAATGCACTGGAGGAGAACAAGACATGGGAACTTGTTCCTAAACCAAATGGTAAGAAAGTTATTGGAAATAAATGGGTTTATAAAGTGAAGAAGCTTGCAGATGGAAGTAAAGTCAGATACAAAGCTAGATTGGTGGTGAAAGGCTATGCCCAGACCTATGGCATAGATTATGATGAGACATTCAGTCCCGTAGCTAAGATGTCAACTATAAGGACAATCATTGCTATTGCAGCTTCAAAAGGCTGGACCCTAAGTCAATTGGATATAAAGAATGCATTCTTGAATGGATACATATCAGATGAGGTATACATGGAACAACCTCAAGGGTTTATAGATTCCAGGTATCCAAATTTTGTTTGCAGGTTGAGAAGAGCATTGTATGGATTGAAGCAAGCTCCAAGAGCTTGGAACTATAAACTGGTGAAGTATCTCAATGATCTTGGATATCAAAGTTCAAAAGCAGATTCAAGTCTACTTATCAAAAGAACAGAGGAAGGTACAATCTACATTTGTATTTATGTAGATGACATTATAATCACAGGTACTTCAGATGAAGGAATCAAGGAGGTAAAGAGATTACTTGAGAAAGAGTTTAAGATCAGTGACCTAGGAAAGTTGTCATACTTTCTTGGAATGGAAGTTACTTATACAGATCATGGCATATATGTGTCACAAGAAAGGTATCTTTGAACTTGTTGAAGAAGTTTGATATGGAAAATTGCAGAGAAGCTTCAACTCCACTTGAAGTTAATCACAAGCTTAGTAAATATGATGGTGCAGACTACAAAGATATGAGGAAGTATCAATCTCTTGTGGGTAGTTTGATTTATGCTACACTAACAAGACCTGATCTTAGTTATGCAGTGGGAGTTTTGTCACAATTCATGCATTGTCCAAAGGACCCACATTGGATTGCAGGTCAAAGAGTTCTCAGATATATCAAAGGAACTATAAAGGAAGGATTATATTATCCTTTTACATCAGATTTGAAGTTGAGAGCCTATAGTGATTCAGATTGGGCAAGTAACCAGGATGACAGAAGATCAACTCATGGTTACATGATATACATTGGTGATAAGCTTGTAAGTTGGTGTTCAAAGAAACAACATACAGTAGCATTATCATCAACTGAAGCAGAGTACAAAGGACTTGTGGAAGCAGCTAAGGAAGTCATATGGATGCAGACATTGTTCAAGAGCTTAGGCATTGATCAAGGTACACCTACAATACATGGAGATAATATGAGTTCACTTTATCTTGCAGCAAATCCAGTATTTCATGCAAGGACAAAGCACATAGAGATACAGTATCATTTTCTCAGAGAAAAGGTAATGGAGAAGGAGATTGAAGTGGAGTACATTTCTACTAAAGATCAGTTAGCAGACATAATGACAAAGAGCTTGGATGGTGTGAAGACCAGTAGATTCAAAAGCATGGCAGGAGTAAAAGAAAAGAAGATGATATGAAGAAACAGGGAATGTCAATTAGTGATTGAGGGGGAGCTGTTGGAGAAACAATCACTAATTGGATATATATTTGAAGGTCAAATCTTAGGAAGAAAACCCCACGCCTATGTGAAGGGACAAATTCACAAATGTATCATATTTGTAAAGTTAGTTCACTTTAGTTCTAGAAGTTTTTTAAAATCACGAGAATACGAAAATCTATATAATTTAGTTTGTATCAACTGACGAGAGAGAGAGAGAGAGAGTGAGAGAGAAGAAGTGAGAAGGAGTTCATTTTATACGACTGAGTATAGTCGGGCTTCTCTGAGTGAGAAAGCATGTGTAAAACTTCTGAGTTTTCATAGCTATGAGAAATAACTGAGTAAAGTTTTGTGTATGAGTCTCTCTCCATCATCTCCATGCTTGCCTACTGTGTGATGAATTCAAAAGTTCAAGTTTTCTGAGCAATTCGATGCCTGGCATCGAATCTTGGCTGATAAGTCATTGTTTTCATTCTCTGTGTGTTACCTGTTGTTGAATCTTCTAAAAACATAAAGTTTGTGGAGCAACTCGATGCCTGGCATCGAGTTTCAGCATAAAGTGGATGCCCGGCATCGACTTCTAGCATACAAGTGGTCTTCTTCATGTGTGTGTAAAAGAAGCTATTTCTGGTGCAGAAAAAGGGCCTAAAAAAGCTCAAAGTCGATGCCCAGCATCGACCTTGACTCAAGTTCGATGCTAGGCATCGAATTTTTTATTTTTAGACACCCAGGAATACTAAAACAGGCAAAATTTCCAGTTTTGGAAGGTCATATAGGGTCATCTTGTGAAGGCCATAACTTGAGTTCTAGAGATCCGTTTGATACATATGATAGCTTGTTGGAAAGATCTACTCTTCTAGTTTTAGCCTATAAAGTTTCATGGAGAAATAATACTTGAGCTAGGAGAAATTAGCAAAATACTGAAGGTATGTCATTTCGGTGACTAGGAATTTCTGTAGAAGCAAAGTTTTCACTTTAGGCTATCATTTCTCAAAGTTTGGAGTGGCAATGAGTTAATGGTGACCATAGAGGTGTTCTAGTGTCACATTAATTCATTTCTTGTGGTGTTTTATACATCAACATGAACACACTAGGACCCCCAGGGCACTTTTTTCCCTCTTTAGAAGGTTTTTTCCCCGGCTTGTATATATGCATATTGCCCTAATCGGCTACTTATCTTTGTACATTCTCTAGTAATACATTCAGTATTGTGTGTTTGTGCTCCAAGCTTCTTCATCTTCCTTGTGCTGTTCGCGTGCTTCTACAGACGTCTAACTCCAATAGTATTTGTATCTGTATATGTATATGTATCTGTATCTGTATATGTATATGTATCTGTATATGTATATGTATCTGTATACGTATATGTATAGGTATCTGTATACGTATACGAATAGGTATATGTATACGTATACGTATAGGTATACGTATAGGTATATGTATACGTATATGTATACGTATAGGTATAGGTATACGTACACGTATACATATAGGTATACGTATGCGTATAGGTATACGTATACGTATAGGTATAAGTATATGTATACGTATAGGTATATGTATACGTATAGGTATATGTATACGTACACGTAGAGGTATACGTATACGTACATGTACACGTATAGGTATATGTATACGTATACATATACGTATACATATAGGTATACGTATACGTATAGGTATAT